>JAANDG010000146.1:0-270744 GCA_036852015.1 Pelodera strongyloides | reverse complement strand
TCCGTGCGTAAACGGAAGTGGTTTCTTTAGCCTAGTGATAGACCGTTTTAATAAAACACCATGTTTCGGTCAAATATATTAATTTTGAATTGCTTCCGGAGGTGGTTCGTGCGTGTTTTCACACACCAACTTGTACCCCTGTGTCAGTGGGTAATGCAAAGGAAAACAAAAACATACCTGGAAGTAGATAACAACGGCAAAGACAAGAACTGTGGCCATCAGGTTCATCAGATTGGGCAGGTTCTGGCGATAGAAAGCCTCACGAAGAGCGCGGACCTGAAAAGGTTTCACATAAAATGACTAGTATTACCTTGATAGTTATCAATTAGTTTCTAATTATTCTAATTTAACCCCTAAGCAAGGGTGGAACTGTTTTAACATATAACATTTTACATAGATATTCAAATCAAACGAACAGAAGAAATTTCGCAGATACTATAACCTACGTTAGGTAATGTAAATGATAAGTTGATAAGAAATACACAAAATAGGACTGATGCCCTACCTTGTCGTTTCTTGTGGCGAGAAGGTGGAAGAGAGCAATGACAGCTCCTTCAAACTCGGTTCCCCTTCCGGTGTTCATCGTCGCGGGCGAGAACGCCTTCCACACAATTGTCTCGCAAATGTTGGTAGCGATGAAGAGCGAGATTCCCGATCCAAGACCATAGCCCTTCTAAAATTGTATATAACTTAATATTATGACAGATGATCTCTTTACTTATCATGTATTTATAATATTTCCATAATGTTTCATGCTTATAATATTTTATTAATTATAATTTTTTATTCTAAGTACAAAAACGTCGAAAGCCGAGAATGTGGTCTAATGCATTTTGGAAATATAGAATACAGTGAAACATTGCAGATTCCGCATTAGCGAGAGTGCATAAAATAATATGCGCCCACTATATATGGTCTTTCAGCGTAACTGGTATGATGAGAAACAAGTACCGACCTGAAGAAGCTCGTCAAGAAGCAGAACAATGAGACCAGCGATAACCAATTGGACGACAATGAGAAGGCAGATTCCGGCTCCGATCTCAGCGGGATCTCCGTACAGTCCAGACATCACGTAGACAATGGCTTGTCCAACGGTGATCACCATACCGAACACTGGAATATATGGCTTATGTGAACGACTAATAATTGTATATGGGCCACTATATATACGGTAAGTAAAACGAAATCAGCGAAAATTACATTCCCCCATGTGTTCAATTAGGGTTACTGAAGATATAGTGCTAAGTTTGACAGCTAATTTACAAATAATAAACTAATATTAAAAGGGTGAACTTACCACAAATGACGTAGTTCGCAAATATTTTAAGACACAAACATACATTTCTGAGCTCCGTTGAAGAGGGCGCGGTCCTTGGGAGTGTCACCGACCTCAATGATCTTAGCTCCGGCGAGAAGCTGCATGATCAAACCAGAGGTAACAATAGGAGAGATACCAAGTTCCATGAGGGTACCACGGTTGGAGGCAAGGATTACTCGAAGCCAGTAGAAGGGATCAGCAGAGTCGGTGGACATGATTCCTGAAGAAATAAAGTAATGACAGGTTTACTTCTCTAAACTTTATAACCATAATAGGAATGATTACAGTAATAATGATTCTATGAATACTACAATACTATTCTGGAACGACTGTCTTACAGAAGAATTCGACGGTGCGTTAAACAAAAGACAACAAACTTACCGAAAAGAGGGATCTGACAGCAGACGAGGAAGACGAACAAAGTGATAGCAGTCCATAGCATCTTCTCACGGAACTGAATCTTTCGTTCGGGCTTGGCCACTTCGGGCACGAAGCCGCAGAACGGCTTCACGAATTCCAGGAATTTAACTAAATAATAAGCAATTAGACCGTAAAGCAACAATTGTAAATAAGAACTGCTGTGTGTTGACTACCTTCCGTCACCAAATGGTTGCTAAAACTATGGACAATTTTATTTAACAATGTAAATTCTACCGGTGCTTATTTCTATCCGAACTTACTACTGCGTTTGAAAACAACTAAATTAGGTGCAACCAAGTCACTAAACTCTTCCAAATAAGGTAAATATTACTTACTTCCCATGGTGGTGTGGTACGAGTCTCAGTAATGGAAATAAAGTGAAGATATATGGACTCTGGCAACACCAAGGGCACCCACTCGAAGCAGACAGCGCAAGTCGGCGGCGCAAGGAGAGAAAACGTAGCATACCGTAACGTGCTTGCAGCTCGAACTACAAGGTCCCGCAGCGATATGATATTCAAATGCTGCACGTTCCCACAGCGAAGAACATTTTCAACAAATACAGAATACGGTACCGACTTCGGTCAAGGAATGTACTTTCTTTTAAAAAAATAGGATTTTTGAATTTTTGAAATATTTTTGCATGTTGTGAGGCTAAAATTAGGATTGTTTGTTGTTTTCGTGATGGTTTTGAAGGCTAGCGGGAGTTAATTTGCGCGTGGTTACGTTTTCAGTGTAGATATTCTTTTTTTATTGATGTTTTAAATTTTGGGCTTTTTTCTATCGTCCTATTTCAGGTAGTAACTGCGACAATGTCGCTCATTCTCCCCGAGAGGTTTTTGCATATTATTCGTGTCCTCAACACCAATATCAATGGTAACAAGAAGGTTCCCTTCGCTTTGACCGCCATCAAGGTATGTTTCATTTGTTTGTTGAATTAATTTGACCATATTTATACGAGATTTGCTCTAATTTCCTGTCATAAACTAAGAAAATGAATTTTTGGACGTGCAATTAATTACTAGTATATAGAAACCGCAGTCAAATTTTTTCTTTTTTTCTTAATATGCAATTTGCTCGAGTTTGGTTGGACCCTGTGTGCTCCCTCTTTAAATCTGAATTTTTCTCTATGTACGTCACAGCCAGTTGTTGGGTTGTTTTACTTCTGTAAATGACCGTATATAGCCTCTTGTAGTTTTTTTAAAACCTTTCCGAATTTTCTCGACGAATCATTTAAAAAGGTTTTAACATTCGTGTTGTAGTTTATCAGTGTTTAGGGAGTCAATGTTCGTTTTGCCCATGTTGTGTGCAACAAGGCAAACATTGATGTGAAGAAACGCGCCGGAGAACTCTCTGAGGAGGACTTTGAAAAGATGGTAACTGTTATGCAGAACCCTCTTGAGTACAAGATCCCCCACTGGATGCTCAACAGAATTCGTGATATCAAGGACGGAAAGACTTCTCACGTAAGTTCGCAATTCTGATGTTAATTTTATTGTACCTATCTCACTTTAATGTTTTTTGTGTGAAACTGTACTGCTTTGCGTAATCCGTAATGGCCCTTGCCCAATGTAATTGGGTGTATCAGTATGCTATTTTTCTCCATATGTATTAATATATCGTAATTTCTTATCGAAAAATAAGTATAATATGTCTCTTATCGAAAATATAAAGACGGAAATATGTTTATTGTGAACGTGCCCTATAAGACACTATGAACTTTTTGAATTGGTGTGAAAAAACAATGGGGTAAGCATAATTACAAGTGTATAGCGATTACTTAGTCCCTTGTGATGGTCTGTCTTTTTGCATAAACGTATGTTTTCTTGAAGCGAGGTACGAGCGTAATGAAAATAGATACACTGAGCAATCCTGATGTATTTTTTCATGATCATTGTCATTTTTGTTTGTGATAGATTTAATTGCGAATCCGGTGCCTTCATGTTTTGTCTGTAATTAATTTGGATCCCTAGATTCCTGTCCGATAATTAGCGCCTAGCTTGTTCCGCTTAAGCTTTTTAAAAAGAGGTTTGCGCTTGATATATGCACGGAAAAAGCGGAACGCCGCATTACCCTTTGTCATCCCGATAGCGCTAGCATATCTTTACCTTACCGTTCATGTGTGTTGCTATACAAAGAAATTTTGATGCGTCATGCAAGCTTTTTTGTTGTATCAAATGTGAGAAATGTTCCCGACTATTGAACCTTCTATGGTTCTGTTTCTAATATTTGCATTATAGCTTCTTTCCACTGCTGTTGACAACAAACTCCGTGAGGACCTTGAGCGCATGAAGAAGATCCGCCTTCACCGTGGTCTGCGTCATTACTGGGGTCTCCGTGTGCGTGGTCAGCACACCAAGACTACCGGACGCAGAGGACGTACTGTTGGAGTGTCCAAGAAGAAGGGAGGTTAATACCCAACTCTGTTGTTTGTTATTCAATAAATTGTTATTTATATTAGTAGACACAACTTTTGAACACATTTATTCTTGCTTTATACTCTTCGTTATATCGAACTCCAATGTGTAGTTACTGAAGAAGTAGCCGAGCGTCATCATATGCAGAAATATGATTCCAGGCGATAGCAATCTAAATGGGTTATTTTACAACCGTGCTCTGATGTTGTCTTTCGGTTTGAAGTAGAAATTGAATGGACCCTTACCCGTTTGCCAATATTCGTAAGGTGGCTACTTCTGTTATGCCGTCCAGTAGAACCT
Source organism: Pelodera strongyloides (assembly GCA_036852015.1). NCBI lineage: Eukaryota > Metazoa > Nematoda > Chromadorea > Rhabditida > Rhabditidae > Pelodera > Pelodera strongyloides. The sequence goes on along the minus strand of JAANDG010000146.1, from coordinate 266,289 downwards.
TTCTAATAACTGTTGATCCTATCCCACTTCTTCCCAGGAAACAGAATACACCGAATATTCCTAAAGAGGGAAAATAAGCTTATTATTTCGATGAAACATCGTCAATTCAACTATCAGAGCGTTCATTTTGCGTATACGCTGAGTTCGTAAAAGTGGTTTCTATGTACAAGTAGATGTGCTTCATTCGTGCTTATCGTGTTGGGGTTTGGTTCACTCACAATCATAGAAATCACCTGGGATAACCGTCGCCAACATTCCTAGGGAAATAATGCGGCGAGTGTTTTGCTCTCCAACGCTTTTCCTGAAGTCTTGGAAATGTTCCGTTTCCCAAATTGTTCGCCCGACCCATTCGACAACGAGTTCGAAGGCGGATAGCGAGACCCATAGAACGTAGTGAGATTCGAAGCCTAAAAAATGCGGATCTCAGACCCTGCAATATTCATTAGGCAGAGGAGAACCCATCAGAGCATTGAGCGAATGGTGAGTCATCGGGCATGTTATTTTATCCTTTATACGTCTGTATTTTTTTCTATTACGAGTCTAGCGGGTAATTGTACACTTGTGGTGAGCGTGATACAGTACCCAACCTTGTGCTTTCTTTGCACACTCTTACCGTGCCAGACAAGAACAATGAAGAAAACACAGAAAAGGGATAGAAGACGAAGGAATGTGGCAGTGAACCCAGTTGCGCCTTTCATCAAAGGAATATAAACCTGGAATGTTAGGATCAGAAATGACATTAGTAGGGGTTTTTGCGTCATTTCGTACCCTTTGGTTGCGCTCGATAATCTTTACTGTTTCATGCGTTTGAGAGGCATGGTATTATTACAGTAAAATGAACGTTCCAGCTGACCTGATGCTTCAGAAAGTTGTGAAGACCGACGTCAAAATGCCTCCATATTCGTGAATAACGTGATACGCGAGAGATGCATATAGGAGGAGCCGGGGGAACCATGCCTATGTGTAGAGATATTAGTGGCATATGGGAAACAATATGTGGGCGAGACCCGGATTTTGGGATCCTACGGCAAAATGAAAAGAAAATTTCAGTTGTTGTGCGCGGCAATAAAGCCATAGGTGTGCCACACCGGGGCGAGCCGTTATAGCATACGTCGTCTTTTCATTGTTTTCCCAGTCTTTGTCTAGGGATCTAATCATTGTTGTCTAGTGCATTTTCGAAGGCAAAAGTAAAATAGAAATTATTCATACCGTCGAGACGAGCGAAGAATGCCGGGACTCCGAATAGGACAACGTATTTGACGTGGAAGAACTGACCGACCACGTAGGAAATGGACATCACTGAAAAATGTGATATGGTACGAAGAGGAGACAGAGATTTAGAGTGTACTGTAGATTCTGATGAATTTTTCTCCCAAATGACTTCAAAAGACGTTTAGTACAGTAACTTCAATTAGTTTAATATAGTAGGATTCGTTTAGTGGCTTAGCCAATCGTATGTATTGCTAGACTAGAAATTGCGACAAAAATCTTGATAATTGAGGGGAACGTACACTGATAGGAGTTCATATGTTCCAGCAGTGTTGACGGTGAATTGTATACGGCATGAGCATATACAAAATGAAGGATCAAATCCAGAAAGATTGCCCAAAAGATCAGACGAACTCCGAAGAAGATTGTCGACCTTAAATTTTTGTTAGCTTTTAGTAAATATAGTTGGGAGCTGGGAACGTTGCTTTGAACCTAGGGAACTTTGGAGTCAAGTTTTCATTACTTTATACAGTTTATTCAGTTATGCATCTATGACATTAGTGAACTGTTTGGCAAGGAATAGTTGGGAAGAAAGGAGGATTGTGCTAGTTTTTATGCGCAAGTTACGTGAAGTGAGCATGTATCGTCAACGAAATTTAACTATTACCGTAATCCGTAAGTAGATTTGCTAGCTTCTTTATTCCTCAACTGATTGCAAAAATCGTCGAATAATACAATCAAAGTGATTGAGTAGGGCAAGTAGACCATATATTGACAAATTTTAAGGAATAGGTTTTTGTCGAGTGTCGTCTCCCTATTCTTCGACAAGAAAACGCAAACATTGATAAGCTGAAAGTTATTTATTATGGCAAACACTGCGAGGGTGGTCGTTTTTATTTTGCACAAGATATTCGCACAAATTGCGGGCCGCACAACGTGGTCTCGATTAACCCGTTGAATCTGGCGGTAGGCCGCAACGTGAAACTTGGCGACATCGCCGCGCCAAAAATGAGGGTCCACCACAGCGGTGCCGCGCACTCCGCCGTCCGGCGGGTGCGCCGGAGGGCGGACTTGCCGCGGAACCTGAAAAGTTCGCCGCAGGTTCGCCCAACTGAGTTGAATATCCTTTCGCGCACCTGTGGTGCGCCTACCGCGCCACTGAACAAAGTTGCCTCGCAAATGCCGAGAAAATTGCCCCGACAATGCCTAGCTGCCTTCACGAGTTTTGCCGCGGAGCATTGTCGAGGCGAAAGCTCGGCAAATCGCTGCCTAGCTTTTGCCGAGGAGGCGTTTTCGAGGCAATAATAAACAAATAGTGCAATAATTTAGGACTTATGTCTTTAAAGGGACAGGCCCATCAAAATAAACCTATATTTACGATACGTTCATAATGACTATAAGCATTTTTATTACAATATATACAAACTAAATTTCACCATTATCGCCCTAGAAACTTTTTTCCAATGCGCTCAACGCATATGTATACCATAAAACTGCAGATTTCAAAGCTATATATGCAAATTTTAATCGCATTATAATTTCACGATAAATTGCATAGACGACAAGGATATTTGCGGCTTTACGGTATACATTTAAGCTGAGCGCATCGTAAAAAGTTTTCCATGGCAAATAAATGTGAAATTTAGTTTGGTATATTGTAATAAAATGCTTGATATCATTATGAACGTATCGTAAATATAGGTTTACTTTGATGGGTCTGTCCCTTTAAAAGGCATTTTATTACATATTATACGTCATGTATCCCACATCACATCACATATATTCTATGAATAAAGCCTTATATGACATACGAACATGGGCACAGGAAACCGAAAACTCCAAAAAAACTCGGATCATACCGTAGTCACACCAAAAAAACTCCGATCATGCTCCAAGAAAACTCGGATTATTGTGACCCGAGTCTTATTGGAGCATGATCGGAGTATTTTCCGATCGTACTCCAAAAAAACTCCGATCACGGCATGAAATCCGAAAAAACTCCGATCATAATTACTGTTTGCTATAAAACGCGCGCTAATTACCGTACTCTGATTTTTTTCTGTACACGAACTACAGTAAGAACACACAAATTCGCGAAATATTTTCTCGGCAGTTTTTTTTTAATTAAATTCTTATTTGATTTGATTTTTTCTTTATCTTATTGTGTTTGTTTAGCTGTGATGTTTCCAACCTCAATCACGTGTAATTAGCCAGCGCTGCTGAATGGCAGCTATATATATGTGCTTGTGGTACTTGTGGACAGACCTCATCCACTCTTTGCGTTATCTACCTGATTCTAATTCCTTGTAAACTTCGCTTTTTATAAACTAATCGACACCACCGAGAAGAAAGTAAGATATTGTAGTAGCCTAGCTTTATGGCGGATGCTTCGTGATGTACACCTTATTCTTTACATTCTAAAATCCGTTCGCACTCTCTTTTCTCAATACCACGTATTTAAATATTCAGGTAGTATTTGAGTCAAGGGACTGTGCTCTGCCCGATGTGCCCCTCATGTCGGTAGAGAGCAGACGCTGTTGTGTTGTGTTCGGAAACGGAAGGGCCATTGTCGACGTCGACCATGGGGAAACGGTAATATAATGATATGTTATTGCATTACAACGACTAACGATATGCCTTGCCTTTACTCCGGCTCAATATTTAGATGGAAGACCGGATCACTCCGAGTGTGACTTTGATGCACGGATGAGGATGGAAATGTTTTGTTGTATCGAAGGATGATTGAAAAATGTAAGTTATTTTGAATCATATGTTTCTTACAGAAGGATTGTATCGTGCATTGTATCGTTTTCATATTTTTTTTGGTGCCGGAATCCGGAGTTTTGAGGACCAGAATTGGCCTGTGAACTTTCAGATCATTTGGCCATGTAGCGCATTTTAAACAAAAATATTATATTCTTTTTAGAAAATACATTTCGTTCTTCGTCCTCGCCCTCTGCTACGCACGTCGACAGGAATTCAGGTTAATTTGTATTATTGTATTTTGTTCCATTAAAATCGTCGTTTTCTTCTTTATTTTTTAGAAAGAAAAAAAACTTACCAAAACCTTATAATTTGTTCAACTCAGGGAGTGAACAAGTAAAAAAAGTTCTACTAAATTCCCAGGATCACGAAACGTGTCATACAGCTGCTTCCCGTTCGGGAGTACGCAAATTATTTCGGCAAAAATCTGCATATTATATCTTTACATATACTGCATGGGTCTGCAGGCATATCACTTCACGTTTATAATCCCGCGGTAGTTTAGTAGAATTTTTTTTCGTCTTAGTTTACATGTAGTTGAGATTCCACAGCTTCTCAGACACTATGCCTATTTACAGTACTCAGTAACAGGAAAGAAATTAAAGTAGTTGTCAGTTACTGCATGGGACAAGATACTTCTAGGTCTAGTTCAATCAAGCCGCCATTCTCATGAACTTATCACCATTCTGCCTCTCATAAAAACTCACAGTCTCATTTTCAGTTAAGTTCATCTACTATCTACATAGTTTCCAATTCCCAGTATGCCCTATTACCAATTACTGTGCATCGTCCCTCCTAGCATGTTTGTGATTACTCCGCATTGGTTCCCAAATGCTATTTTCCAAATTAGTGACCGATATATTTTTGATTGCTTTTGTTTCCATTCATAGCTCTGTATCTGTGATTCCAATAAATTTATTTTTTGTGTATTTTGGTGCGTTGCACTTGTTTTAATGTTGTTGGGTTTTTTTTTACTTTTATATAAGGGAGGGGACGGGGGGATATTCCGCGGGCGAAAAAAGTAGCTGCTACACTATATTACATCTCACAAAAAAACTCGGATCGTGCTCCAAAAAAAATCGGAGTGGATCCGAAAAAAATCGGATTGTGCTCCAAAAAAACTCGGAACTCACTCGGATTATTCGATGATCATGATCCGAGTTTTTTTGGAGCGTGATCCGAGTTTTTTTGTTGTTTTCCCAACACTATGGGTGGAATTGAACCCTGACCACAGTCATTTGGACCTCTCCTCGGCATTTGCGAGGCGCTACCTCGGCATTGTCGAGGCGCTTTTTCCTCGGCATTGTCGAGGCAAGTCGTGAAAACCTCGGCGTTTGCGAGGCAACTTTTTTCAGTGGCGCTCTAGGCGCATTGCGCCGCTCAGATCGTGTTGTTCTCTATCTCCGCTGTGGCGGACCCTCATTTTTGGCGCGGCGATGTCGCCAAGTTTCCCCAGTGCACCCCCGGGACGTCGCGCAGCCGTAGCTCTACCTTAGCAGGAATACATAGCGTTTTGTAGAATCTGGCATACTTGCGTCTCAGATACATGTAATATGGCTATTTGTATTCTAGTAAAGTTAGTTCTTGATTGTTGCAGATCGTGTTGTTCTCTATCAATTATGGTCATATGTTCCCGAAGCGCAAAAAAAAACTAGCTTACCTTTAGGCAAGTATATGCGTACATATTAAATTCGAGATAATATGTATATGAGCTTGTGCTGAAAGGTGCTATCCGATATGCATTCAATAAGAAGGAGGTGCAGAGAATCCAAGATATGAATTGATTTCGGAATAAATTAGTTAGAAATATCACAAAAGTGGCAAGAATAGTACAGGCGAGAATGCAGTGCCAGCTGAAAAGGAAACATGGTAACTGAGTTGCTCAACTCCGTTTGAGTACGACATATCTCCACACATTCTTATACACATCTACGTCAGACACGGCTATAGCTTCTATATCGGTTGCCCGACATAATCAGATTCACCCCAGGCTCATACCACGTAGCGTAGCTACAAACATTCATTGGACCTTAAATGTAAAGATCTGTTCTACCTAATACTTGTAAGCTTCCTCGTCTTACGATCTGATGCCCATCATGGATCCAGCCAATTCAAAGGCGTCCGATCATCTATATCTATCAACATTCAATGCAGATATTCTCAACGATACCTTGTCAGCAACATGTTAAGGCCCAATTGCAGTGCTATACAAGCAACTAATGATGCCGAATTCTTCGGCACATATTCATAGTATACGTGAAATACTATAGAGTGGAGGGCGTACGCCAATAACATCCCACTAATATTTCGTTTGTAGAAGAACCATTCGGCGTCGGCAATGTCGAGATCGAATCCGGACAAGTAGCTGAAAGGTGAATTGATAAAGCGAAATACCGGCCGGTTTTTGAAACGCGTCCCGGACAACTCAATTCTTACGTATTTATGCAAAGTTGCTCGAATTTAGCTCGATTTTGCATTGTAATTTATGTTCATTTGCATAAGCTGCATAAGAATGCTGATATACTCGATGTGTTTCAAAAACCGGCTGGTATTTCGCTTTAAAGGGTAAGTAACCGAATACTACAGTAACCGAAAACAGCCAAAATAGATCCTGAACATCATGCCAACATGTAATTGCTAATGTAAACACTGTATAGCAGGCCGGGTCGGACAGTCTAGTTCAGAGGCCAGGCCATATTCAACACTCAATTCCCCATGGGGAATTCCCCGTCTTTTTCTCTGCTGTCTCACATTAGAATGCAATTTTCTGTCCCCAGGGACTATTTCCCCGAGGGAATCGGTTTGGTGAATATGGCCTCAGGTGTGCTGCACGGTGACTAAGTCTAACCCTATCTTTCAACAACAACTGCAAAGACTAGGGTAAGAGGGTTATCGAGCTAGTAAGCATTCACAAACAGGTGAAGCGATCGCTGAACTACAAAAATGGACCTGAATCTAAAGACATCTCAACTTTCACAGAGTCTACGTGCGTTGTGCGCATAAATTTACCGTACCCGCTCGGTTTCAGCCAATGTCCTATCCATTGCCTGACGGCTCCATTTGTGGTATAATAAGCAATGACAAAGGCCAGAAAGGAGTGGATTATCCAGAATATTCGGTTGAAGTTGGATTCCCATCTCGGAAGAGGTGCCGGAATGAATTTACCGTATGAAGGTTTTGTGGCGACCGTCATCTGTCAGACTACAGACTACAGACTACGGAATAGGGTCGTTCTGAAAAATGTTTTTTTTTGTAGCCGAAAAATTATGATCTTTCCCATTGTTTCAACATGTTCATCATAAGTTACCGCAATGTATGTACATATATACATAACTACAGTAAGATTTTGTATCTCCTATGGTTCTGAGGTACCTCCACGCCCCCTAGTTTATTACGTTACTTGTGTTGGTTAGATGCTGGTCATTGCACGGAAAGTTTCTTTTTTTGCGAGACTAGGATAAAAGCTTAGGTGCTTAGGTGCTTAGGACTGGGCGATAGTTCTTGAACGCGAATACTATGTCTGCATGACAAGAATATGTTCTTGGAAAATCAATAAATTGATAAAAACATTTTTAATGAGTAATACAAGCGAAACGACACATGTGTATACAACGCTAACAATGCCTTCTATTGAAGTATACTATTGCGGGCGCCATAACGGCGAGAAAGAGTCGGAACTTTTAAGACGAAAAAGATATGAGGAAAAGAAATCAATATTAAATAGTTGTAGACGTTCAAAATTAAGAAATGGCAATGGAATGATCGGCACAAGAGTGGCGCTTGTGCGGCAAGAAAACAGCGCTGTCTTGGAAAACCCCTGAATTTATGATGAAAGATGCATATTGCTCACTAAGAGGAATCAAAAAATCAATCCAACGACCGAATTGTTATTATAAGCAAAAACTCTTGTCATCGACGTCTCATACAAAAAAAAAGACTCGGTTTGGAAAACGTAGAGTACGGTAACCGAACCAAGGCAAACGCAGAAAATCTATATTCAAATTTGCACCGAGCCTCTACTTTAATACTGAAAGACATGGTGAGGGCTGTGAACAAGAATTACAATAGAGAAATACGTCCAGGGTGTTTTGTTTGCTTTCCTCACTGTACACTTCAGAGGGCACGCTAGCGGCGAGCCATTCGCACAAATTTTTACAAGGTTATGAGATTATTGGGAAGTTTGGATAAAGTATAATAAAACTAGTTTCTTGGAAATAAGTTTTCATCCAATTTACTTACCACAACAAATTTACATGGAAAAAATAACAGTCCGGTAGTCAGATACCGTAGTCAAATTCAGCTAACAACCAGCTATAACGGAAGTTATACCTTTGGTTAAGCAAAGGGTAAGTCACAAACAGTGAAATCATAATAGAGGTAAATCACCCACCAAATCGTTCACATTAAACCAGCCCATTTTTATTCATATGAGAGGCGCGCCATAATTCTGGAATTATGTGATTTTTGTTTGACAAATAAACCATAAATTCATAAATAGCTCTTGAATGGAAGAAAACTAAAAAATACAGTGAGAGAAGTTAGCAACATGGATTCACACAACACAAATTGTATAAGTTTTAACGAAAATGAATAAAGTCTTAGATACCATATGCTAAAATGTGATTAAAGCGAAATACCGGCCGGTTTTTGAAACGCATCGTGGACAACATAATTCTTGCGTACTTATGCTAAGTTACTCTAATTTAACTCGATTTTTTAGCCTAATTTGTGTTCATTTGCAATAGCTGTATAGGTTTGCAGGCGTACTCGATGTGTTTCAAAAGCCAGCCGGTATTTTGCATTAAATCACGTAAAAGCTTGGTACACTGCTAATGTTATGATTATGGTTTTGCATACATGAGACAACGGTAAAATTCTACCTACCTCATGCGCTCATGCCGAGTTCAAAGGTGTATCGTCGGTGTAAATCCTGTGTTCGTGCAGGTCTTGTGCATTATACTAGTATTGCAAGGTTTGCAGTGTCTCTCCTCTCCTCACTCGGCGTACTATTTCTCCATCGTATAGCCAGGTTCTACTCCAGCATTCAACAACCCCACCCCCGTTTTCCAGGTCTTTGTCCATGACTCATTCAAAATTCTGACTGAACCTCTCTATTTCCACGCTCTCTAACCAGTCTCTGACCTCCAATTGTGGGTGTATTCATGGGTGACCGTTGACATAGAAATGAATACCTAATAAGGGACGCTACGGAATTTTAATACTAAGGGAAAATGAAAAAAATACAGTAATTTTTTTTCGGGTTTTGTCTGCGTCTCTTGTTTTTGCATTGGCTTTCAAAAGTTTTCTTTTCGCCCAACCTGAACGGCCGAAAATTTTTTTTTCTTTCGGCCATCTTAAACGCGCCCTTATAAACGTCCGGGCTTGCAATAATATCCTACCACAGCAAACTTTTATCTTCCTTCGTACAATATCTTGCTGTGGTTGGCCATTGTCACAATGGTATAAACACATTCGTTGAACTTTGAAATCAAACCTAGAATCGTGTTAAAGCGAAATACCGGCCGGTTTTTGAAACGCATAGTGGACAACTGAATTCTTACACGTATTTATGCTAATTTGCTCGAACTTAGCTCGATTTTTTATCCTAGTTTATATTCATTTGCGTAAGCTGCATACGAATGCTGGTCTACTCGATGTGTTTCAAAAACCGGCCGCTTTTCGCTTTAACAGGGTAAAATATCGAGATGTATCTAGTGTACAGTTTTAGTATAGCTATGTGTAGCTTACACTTAGATGAATGTGTGTATGAAAACACGATGTAGCAGCTTTCCGTAATAAAGATTATCAGCGACAAGGTAGATGATACGTAAGCTTCCATGTTGTTTCGTTTCTGTAAAATCAGCTCGCATATCATTCAGGACAACTTTCGTTAACATTTATTCTTTATCGATTATGAGTATCGATTATTGATCGGTTGAGATATCAGCTGTTTATTGATCTTATCATTCATCATATCCACAGATGTGCTCATCAACACCCGCTTCAAAGTTTTGCATGGCAGGGTTGCTTTTGCCGAATCCGTTCATGATTATCTCCTGAAATCGATTAGTGATTTATTAATTGGATTATTGATTTATTGATTGGATTATTGATTTCGGCAATGGATTATCGATCTGTTAGTTCCGTCTCTTTGAAATTATGCATCGTTCTACTATGGAACTAAACTTTGCAAACTTCAATATGATTCACATGGCGTATTCTTTTTACCTTCTTTGTGGAAAAGTTGTTTCCGCATTTCAAAATTTAACGTATACCTTGAGTTTGTTGCCCATGAACACGGCCTGTTGATTGGGATTGAATCGTGCTTCAGTGCAATCTGTAAAAAACAGGTTTTCTTATCAATCAGATTTAATTATTAATAAGACGTGAGTCCCCCACTCACTTCCTATTTTGGTAGGACTGTCCCCATCCCCTGTACCCAACCGACAGACCACTGAAAGACTTGGAAGAAAATAAAGTAACTCACTTTTCTTGGTTGTTACTGGTGCTTTTGCTGTCGTGACCACTGGTCCGGCTAAATAATTGCCAATTAATAATAAGACGAGCTTTAGAAAAGAACAATGTATGAGTACCCATAATACATGCTAGATAGCAATATAAAACAGTCAATGCTATATCAAACAGTGCACAGTACCGCATGGCTGAAAAAAAACCTTCCCTTTACTAAAGCATAAGTCTCAAGCAAAGAGCAAGAAAGTATTCCTTGCCTGGTGTTGTTGTCGTGGTAGTAGTTGGTATCTGATCTGGATCATATGGAAAATTGCACATCTGACCAGCGCACACGCATCGCTCACGCTCTCCGGGCAGCTTCTCGCATTTCACCTGCAAAGTATGTTTATGATACAGGCAAACAGGAAAATATGTCAGTGAGCCGCCTACAGTAGAATGAAGTTTGCATCTCCTCTTATCGTGAAGTTTGTGGTGAAAATAGCTGCTAGACTGCTGGACTGAAGATACATTGTCGTTCTATAATACTCTATCCTCTATCCGTGGTTGCAACATTGTTTATTACAGGTGCTCGATGCGATGAATCTATAGCAAATCAAAGGACACTAATTGGGTTATAGAGGAGAATATATATGAATAAACCGTATATAATATGTATGTTAACTAAGCCTAAGCTCATACTACCTACATCTAAACCGTCAACGCGATTAGAGGAAAGCCATAGTTTGTATGTAAAGCTTACGGTTCCATCGCCTTCCCACGAAGAAGCACAGTAGGAATATGGATACTCGCCCTTCACTGGAATAACAAAAACTGTGCAAGGAAACTACAGCAGAAGGTCTTAGTACCCCTTTCAGAAAGTTGAAAAACAGTCGTAAACAAACTAAAGAAGCTTATATTAAATCAAACCTTCAGTAAGCCTGATTTATAAAACTCACCCGTCATACAGTAGCCACCATTGCACAGATGATCTTTGTCGCAGGGAATTTCTGTTACAGTATCGTTTAACTTTATTCGTCCGCATTCAAAACACGGAATTGCCTCGTCGGACGGCAGGAACGGCACGATTGTTTTCCTGTGAATAATACAGATGTTTTTGAGGGCGTATTCACCACTCAATTCCCCATGGGGATGAATTTCCTGGACCTTCATTTTGCTATTTTCTGTCCCCAGGGAATATTTCCCCGAGGGAATCGGAGTGGTGAATATGGCCTCTGGATGTGTTATGAATTGAGCAAGATCCTGTGCTCCTTGATGCTGACTTTCATCTCTTCTATTGACACCATGTTTAGTAATCATTATGATATTCGCAAATACGCTTTATGTAGATAAAATTGCACGTCATGTTATCGCAAGATTCGTTCGTATGATTATACTGCAGCCCGACATTGTTCTCTTGATATTTTTGCGCATAAGTTGGAATATTTGAATATTAGCATATTTATTATACTCATTAAATAAAAGAGCGCAACGCCGTGAGAGACGATGAAAAAAGAAAAGAAAAGTAGATGATATAGATACTTGGAAATATTTTGGATTTGAACCATTTATTGATTGATTGATGCTGGATATCGTTTGGGATAAAAAAAATCTCGGATGTTTGCGAGCCGGATAATGAAAGTTTTAAGTGGTCTTACCCCGGAGCCGCCTCAGGCCAATATCCTTTGAGATACTGTATCACAACTGTCAGTTTATTGCAGAAATCACCAACACACTCACAGGATGTATTCGAATTTGCATAGGAGCACGTCTGAAAGGAAAAATCATAAGATTACGCTCCATTTGGGTAAAGCACCGTAATCCGTCCTAGGAAACGTAATAGAGTAAACCGTGAGATTCAGTAAACATAAGAAGGAAACGCAGACACGGTTGAAGTTACACGTAGTTAGAGAGACACAATAATGCCCTTTTTCGAGTAATTTCGCTAGTTGAAAGGTAGAGTTCCATGTAAAAATGAGTGATGACTGATGACCTTTTTCGTATGAAAGCCTTGTAGTATGTAACTACCAGTCGGCGTGAATTTGCATTTCCGTAACGCACATCGGTATGCAAATTAAGCTACAGTTACTCCTTTATATAATAAGAAGATTATTGGGAAACCCGGGCACAAATAATATTTATGATGCTTCATGTTGCACCTACGTTTCAACAGCTTAATTAAAGAAAATATTTACTTCCAGAAACGTTAAGTTCTTAGCAGTTTGAATATTTGAATATTTGAATATTTATTATACTCATTAAAAGAGCGCAACGTCGTGAGAGACGATGAAAAAGAAAAATCAAAGTAGATAATATAGATACTAGGATATAATTTCCACCAGTATATAGATTGTAATTCCACAAGAGTGCGAGTCAATAAACATTATTCATATTCTTATCAACGAAGCGTATGAATTGAGCTAGAGTCCGAAAAAGCTTCTTTACCTGATCGGCCGTAGTAGCCGATCCTTTCTCTGGCAGACAACCGGCATCCCATTGGCCATTGTCTTGCACATCTAAGATTAGGAGGCAGATCAATACAGCAATCATTATTGCAATCTAGAACTCGTCGCCTGCTGCTCAGGTAGCTCAGGCCGTCTGCGGAACATGTCATATGCAAACTTTGAACCGTTTTGTACGACCCTTGCATATAAGATGAACGCTCTTGAAGTGCAAAAAAGGTTTTTAAAGCTATTATGCTTATCACAATACTAAAAAAAAAGAGTCGTACAGTAATGAGAAATCGGAAATCAGAAATCTTGCGTATAATAAGGATATGTGCTATGTGCCAATAGAGATACTTTATTTAATCGTGAAAAGGCACAACATGCGATGGCCACAATATTATATAACCATGACTGTGGTACGTAGTTGGCTACCGTAAAGAGTAGAATGGCAATAAAGTAAAAATACGAAGAACGTGGTTGTAAATGAATTGCACATTGTTACCGTGGACGATTTTGAAAGGTGAGGAACTATGAAATGATGATCAAAAATTTCTTCTAGATATTCCTGTTCATATTTTATTCTCTCAAATAAACTGACTGAAATAACAGGTGGCTCCGTAGCAGAGGTTTCCATTACTACAGAATTGGCCTTTGGTTTCAGAATCGCCCCAACATCTGGAAAAGAAGTGACTACTTTGAAGTTTATGACATTATGACTATAAAACAACTTACACAAAGTATTTTTAAATTCAAGCTCAATTAAGCGCCCTAGTTTTAAAGCAGTAGTGTACTTACTTTAGGAACTCTGCATATAACACGCAAATCCTATGTATCCTATGCAAATTTGGTGCCGGAAGCTTGACGGGCACCAAATTTGCATAGGTTACGTAGGATTTGCGTACCATATGCAAATTTCCCAAAGTTGGCACAATACGGCTTTAAAGGGATGGGCCACAGCAAATCTGGAGAATGAACGACCTCATTGTCAGTGCACTCTACCAACTAAAATTTACCTGTAGCAAAGGAATTCGGCTCCAATAAACGGATGTAGTGTTAATTGTAATATTAGTATGAGGCGAACCCATTTGGGAAACATTGCCTGGAAGAAAAATTTAAAAACAATATAATATATGTAGTCTTGACACGGCTGCTTGCCTTTTGAGGCGACTAACACAAAATATTTGTTTTACATATGGATTGATGGTGAAAGTGTAAGGTGTAATATAAGTCTAATAGAAAATGCATGGCTCTTTGCTATCAGTAAAAATCACAATAACAAAGTAGGCATACCACATTTTACTTGGTTAACGGTCCTAATTTTCTCTATTTTGTCACTTTTATGAACTGTATAACTCGGAAATAAAATTGGGTTTACGATGAGTTATAGATACACGAACTAAACACATCAATGAAAATGAGGTTCCAATGTCAATAACAATTTATGTTCAATTAAATCACAGGCGAATAATGCATGACATAAATTGCAGGACAAGGTAAATATTAATTTAAAGCGAAATAATGGCCGGTTTTTGAAACACATCGAGTACACCAGCATTCCTGTGCAGCTTATGCAAATTAGCATAAATTAAAATACAAAAATCGGGCTAAATTCGATCAACTTTGCATAAATATGTAAGAATTCAGCTGTCTACGATGCGTTTCAAAAACCGGCCGGTATTTCGCTTTATTTTAATTTCAGGCATTTTATAAGCTCCACCTAGTAGGCGCAGCGGACGATTCATGATCATAGCCATAGCAGTAGAAACTAACTCTATATATGTAGTCAAGACCCTGTGCAAACTGGCTCTATACTTTTGTTACTATATGTATATTAGTTTATCACCTTGTTTCTACATTTCAATAAACATTTATATTATCATATATGGCATGTGAACATTCATTTGTCAACGAACTACAGTACCTTACACCTACACTAAACCCACACTGACCAACAGCTGTTAGTATCAATTTTAACTTTTAAAATTATTTTTAAAGTGGTTAGGTTAGAGGAAAAACTAACTACAACGTGACAAATAATTAATAATAAAAAAGTAAAAGTATTGATCCATGACCTTTCTTTCTAGTTTCAGAACTCGGAGCCCGTATCATACGGATCAAAGAGGATTAAATGCCCGTGTGCTTACAACACATTAATTGGTTAGAGTTCATTTTATGCCGAAAAATCGATAACTATTTTTTTTAAGAGCACCACAGGGTCGGGTCAAGGTGGACACAAACAATTTTGGTTTGAAACTACGTGACAGGACCTAATGTTTGCTTCGGAAATGACTTTGCAAGAATTTCAATATTGCTTGAATAAACTTGATGAATGGAAAATAGAAAAACCTGGAAATTAATCAGAATTACAGGAAATTCAGTCTTTGGAAATACGGTGTTAAAGGAGGAGGCTCACGAGAATGAAGTGCTCAAATAGTTTCCTTTTATCGAAATATGATGGTATTAAATTCCGAAAGACATGCTTTACAAAGCAAAAGCTTTTAACTGGAAGGAGTAAATCAATAATCAATTAAAACTATGAATTCTATAAAAATTTTGGATCGTAGTAAATAGTTGATTTCCGTAGTGGGCATGCAAATTTACAAGTCATTTTGCAAGCCAGCACAAAATTATCGATAAAAGGAAACCATTTGCCCACTATGGAAATCAACTATTTACTACGATCCAAAATTGTTATCGACTTCATAGTCTTATATTGATTTACTCCTTCTAATTAAAGGTTTTGCTTTGTAAAGCATGTCTTTCGGAATTTAATAACATCCTCTGTCGATAAAAGGAAACCATTTGAGCACTTCATTCTCGTGAGCCTCCTCCTTTAATCTGAGTTTGCCGCAGCTATGAATTTGTTATTTCAGTAAATGTTTTCCTCAGGTCCAAAGTCACGGACAATTATTGGAAGAAGGAAAAAAAAAAGAAAAATCCAAAGGAACCCATAGCACACATTTCCACATGATGAAGATAATTTAATCCTGCGCCATTATGTATGCAATTAGTTTATTGTATTTTTTGTCATGCGCAATCACATGTAAGTAATGTGAAAAAGGTGAGTGCGGAGGGGTATCGCAAGACTGGAGACCACTGTGAGCCGCGAGTTTCTCGCACACGTTTGGCTGCGTTGCGGCGCTCTCGTTAGAGTAGAGCTCCATATTCTCTCTTCCCACTGAAAACTGAACTAATGTATTTCCCATCCTTTGTTGTAACGTTGTTCATATAAAGAGATAATTTTATAGGCATCAAAGTCAGTAGACTCATCTGATGAGTGTGGAACTCTGCGGAGTATGACATCGACATCAGCAAACCTTGAACACTGTTATGCACCACCCTTACGCAGTTTACGCGTCAAGGATTAGGAAAAAAAAGTGCTGAACGCTGTTGTACTAGAAAAGATGGGGCTTTCCGCGTTTCTAGCTACTCATTTTCTAGCTGCTCATTGTTTTGTGTTCATTTGCCGTACGATATCTCGCCTGGAGAGAAACAATTATTAGGTGTTTAAATTCGTTTTTGTGAAAATAAACCTTTTTTACCTGGTTTGCTGTTGAACAATATAAAAATCTGTGATATAAAAAGCATGGAGGTGATATTGATTTTCGTCGTGTAACGGTAAGGAATTACGTATTGGAATAGCGATGCAGTCACTGGCGAAAATTGGCGTGAAAGCGGCAACCTTACGGCGGGCAACTTGCAAGCCAGTTCCCAACGGCGCGCTTTCGCGCCGCATGCACGCCACATGCACGCCGCAAGTTTCACGTTGTCCTTTATTGTCTGAGCTTGAAACGGGCCTAGCAGGCTTCTGTCTGTAAATTAGGATTTGGTGAAACGTGTGAAAAGTAGGTTGGAAACTAAAATAAAATATTCTCTCTCCCTTTCTTATTCTCTCTTTCATGCCTTCATCCTCTCTCTCCATCCGCTGTCTCTATACTCCTCTTCATTAATTTCTAGTACTTTTTTCTTTTAATTCTAACTCGGCTTTCTCAGGTGCGTAGTGATGTGCTATTCCTTTACAGTACCTGTTATCTGAACATTCTTTGTGAACTCATAGCGTACCAACACCGGCTTTTCATACTCTATGCATATGACCTGCCAGACCTGCACGCTTAGTTGCGCAATAAGCCGATAAGCTAACAAATATAACTGCTAAAGCGCACTGAGAGCCCGAATAATACTGTTATGTAATTGAGTTACGTTGATCAACTGGAGCGGGAAAATTGTCGGGTTACGATACGTTGCTGAGCACAAGAAAAAAAAACAGTAGCTCGACTTGAAGCCGGTGTCATTCCCGCAATTAGTGAGATAATTTTCCCTATAGAAATTAGCCTCCTCTGACAATCGCTATAACCTAGGTCTATTGCAACTGTATACTGGAGTGCGCGAAGCGAGTTGGGTGGATCTGAGGACGGGTCTGTAGGATCTCTCTCTGCCTCTCTTTCTCTTCGGCTCTATTTATCCTTTTCTCTCTCCCTCTCTCCTTCTCTTACTCTCTCTCTCTCTCTCTCTCTCTCACCGGTCTCTCCCGCATTTAGCTCCCAGTCCTAATGTAGAAAGCCGGTAAGAAGAAGGCGCACGCAACGCGTACCGAATCCACGCGCCACGGTTCACCTGTGATGTTCACCTGCAATTGTTGTCTGTCACTGTATTGTTGTATACGAATCGAACACTATCTCGGGGTCATCCGAGGGCATGACCTCAGAATGCACGCTCCCGGCACCTTGCCGCTAAAGTGCGACAATCGCGCGCAATGATAGCCAATCAGCGTTGTTTTGTAATGGGCGAGCCAATCAGCGTAGCTTCTTCTGTAGCAGACCAGCCAATCAGCGCGCCGAGGTAGTATCAGTCGTATTTTAATCGGTTATTGGTATTTTCTACTGTATGATGTCTCGTTTCATGATTTTTTATTATCATGGATATAAATCTTTTACACTGAAGTTTTATAACGTTTTCGTTTATTCAAGCATATTTTTTTTACATGTTTTACTAGATGTCGCAGCAACGTGTTTATGCGGTTTTTCGCCTCAACATTTCTACAAATGAATAATTTCCTCCAAAGTCTACTCGTATCGCGTATACGCCAGGAAAACTTTGCTCTGCATTATATATTAATCAGTTTCCTGGTCTGTTCAGAAAACCAACATATTCCAAAATACATATATTGTGTATTTTTATTTTAATATACTATACCAGGCGTAATCATATAGTTTTACAAAGAGGATAGTTTATGATCGGCTGTTTCAAAGAGCTTTGTCTGATACTTTTTGAGTAGAAATTCGGGCCAACGCTAGTCGGGACCAAAAAAAAAGAAAAAAAAAAGAGAAAGCCGTACATGGGGGAGTCGGCAAGTTGGCATACCCAAAAATTCACACGTTTACCCCTTTTTCTTGTCCCAGCCCACTTATTCACATTATTACATTTCGTGCAATATACTTTTGTAGTGTTGGATGTTCTATAAATTCGTGGGCGCGTGGAGAAATCCTGTAGTCAAATTTTACTTTACTACAGCTGATTTTATGTAATTGTATGTAGTCGACCTAGTCTTATAATTTAAGTTTCATCTAATATTGCAATTGCGCCTAAATTATACATTTCAACGTGTTAGAGATGCGTAGCTATCTATGTTTGTTTGTGTGTTTGTCTCCTGCGTGCTCATTCTTAGATAAAACATTGTAAAATATTAATACAATTTATTGTGAAAATCCGAAAAATGCCATCATCTTTTCATAAAACTTCGTTCACTTCTCGGCTCACTTTATTCTTTTCAACTGTGTCAATTTTCACGGTTGATTTAACATTGATGCATTTGATATGTAATATTCAATCAGATAAGTTGTGTTCTGCGATTCTTCATAACCTGACATTTTCACACTTTATGATCTCTCTGTCTCTCTGCCTCTCCCTATCTCTCTCTCTTTCTCTCTCTGTCTCTCTGCCTCTCCCTATCTCTCTCTCTTTCTCTTTCTCTCTTTCTCTCTCTGTCTCTCGCTATCTGTCTCCCTATGTCTCTCTCTCTCTCTCTCTGTCTGTCTCTGCCTCTCTCTCTCAGATGAGACTTCGATCCACCCGGTCATCAATTAGAGTTCGCTAAGGTTCTAAGGTTCTCACTCACTTTTTTTTTCTCGACCTCCTCTCTAACTGACCCCCTTTCCTCTCCCACTCTCATAGTACTAAATGGTTTCCGATTTTGGTTTTACCTTTCAAGGATTCCGTTTTAAGTTTGATTGTGTTTTTGCGTTTTATTGGAAAATCCTCAACGTACTTCTCTCTCTCTCTTTCTCTCTCTCTCTCTCTCTCTCTCTCTCTCTCTCTCTTTCTCCCTCTGTCTCTGTCTTTCGTTACGTCTCTCTCCCTGTCTCTCAATTTACGTTTCCTCTACCATCTAAGTTTCTTCTAAAGTAGCCCTTTCACTACAGAAGCACAGTACGTAGTTTATTGTCCTCATTTTGTGTGATATAATGTGTACCTTGTATACTTTCTTGAAGCTGGATGTCGTCTTTACGTCAATACATGTGATGCCTTTTTTATGAAGTAATTTACCCTTATAAAGTACTTCATCCCCATCTTCTCCTCACAGAAGAGCGGGTTTTCCGGCATGAGGAAGTATTTTACTTTTTTTGTTGCATCTTAGTGATGCTTTATTTTTAGGTCGGTCTACTCGAACACTGGACATGCATGACATGAGAGGCTTTGACTTTTTTACAATATCCTGAACAAGTACATAGCCTAGAATTAGTCAATTTAAAATTTAAAGCAACACATTCTATGTCTATTTCTCACAATCAGGCTTCAGCCTTTCGGCACAATCATGCAAAACGCTTGTAACTTTTGTCACCTCCCCATGCTCAGGGAGGATTCCTCCTCCTCCCCCCCCCCTCCCTCTATCTTGCCTCTCTCTGTGTGTGGGTGAGGCTTTTCCCCTCCTCCCTCTCACCCTCTCTCCCCACTTCTCTCTCCCGGGGAGGCTTATCCCCCTCCCTCTCCCTCTATCCCTCCCTCAAACATGGGCTCCTCTCCCCCTCTGGCCAGTTTGTTTGTCCCCCAGAATGTTTGCTATAACACACATAAACACTTGTTGTGCTGGTGCGCGTCCGTAAAAGCGGTCGTGCGCTCGAGCAGAAAGATGACTATCAGTGTGCCCATAGGCTCCACCCCCTTCTAGGGACATCTATTGATTTATTGATTGATTTACAGAGATAAATATCAGCCCACAGACTCCGCCCCTTTTAGGGACATCTATCGATTTATTGCTTGATTGTATTTATTTGTTCGTTGAACGAGATGGCTATTAGCTCCCACAGGCTCCACTCAATTGTAGATCTATTGATATATTGATTTATTCGAGTTATTGATTGACTTACAGATTAAGTATTGAAGTACACGTACGATCTTATTGTATCTCTACATACCATTCTGAAAAACATTTTTACCTGAACAAGTTTTTCTACATGCTCTTCGAGCAACATCTTTTGCGCTAGTGTATATCATATTTTTCTGTTTGTACATATGTAGCCAAAAGGACAGTCAATTTAATACATATCCCCATCACTAAGATGCAGATAACTTCGCAAAAGATACGAAGTATTCACACGCACAATCACAGTTCATAATGAGTATTTTATCGAGCCAACGTTTTACTTACGTCATTGATTGCAACTCAGCAATTAAATGAGAAAAGATCATCTAGAAAAAAAGTTGTGTCTGAATATACAAACGTCGTGTAATCTTCTTTTGGCCCCTTTTCTTCCGGTCCCCCACTAAAGATAACAAGAAAAGCAAGACATTTATCCGAAATATACACACAAATTTCCCCATCTCAACGAGACGCTGAGCAGGGCTAGATTTTGCAAAAAAGATCAGAAATGAGACAGTTTAGCTAATTGAAAATTAAACTCTCGCTACCTTTACTTCGGAGTGTTACCGTATTACAATGCTTTTTAAGTTAGACCTTCGTACTGCTAGGCCTATAGGCCAATAGGGGCTATTGTGAATAAGGACTCTTTTAGTAAGGCGAATATGATTATTATTATTTACTAAACTAAGGGTGGATTCCAAAAAGCACGGTTGCATTAATAAGCCAGCTGTTCTAACCCAATATTAATTGTACTCATTTCGTCAAATTTCGAACTCATGATCAGTTGGGTACTAGTTTATCTATGGATCACTACAGGTTGTTGTTTATTATTTATTCCATGCCTCCATACTTGGATATGACCATTCTAGCAGTTCCCCAGACTTGCAGTCTTTCCATGTCCTTCCCAGGGCTCGAAACTATTCAGGACTTCGAGACAGAGAGAGAGAGAGAGAGAGAGACAAGGTGAGAGAGGGTGAAAGAGAGAGGGAGAGGAATGCATAAAGAGAAAGACAGGTTCCGAGAGGTGCCGAAATAACGATGAAGAGAGAGAAAATGACCGGGCTAATCGGGGTCGCATGCAAATTGCGGACACGTTAACCGCAACAGGAATGGGCAGCACAACAATGATGAGGAAAGAGAGAGAGAGAGAGAGGGAGGGAGAGAGGGCGAGAGAGAGAGGGAGAGAGAGAAAGAGGGAGAGAGAGAGAGATGGAGAGAAAGAGCGGTGAGAGGGAGAGATAGAACGATAGAAGATAAAAGAAATTGAAGGAGTGGTTATTAGTAGATATACATTTCCTCATCTGAAGCCCTTCTAATAGTGATCAGAAGCAAATGGGAAAATGCTAAAAATGGTGACCATGTATACGGCAGCTGTAGTTGTCGTTCCCACAATAGGGTTGGGGGGAGGAAGCTGGCTTTACCAAACTTTTCCAATTCCGAAACCTCTTATCCAAAAATGCCCAGCAGCTAAAAGCGAGAAGCTGGTTTGGGCAAAAGTTCCGTCAGGTCCCAGCGATTCCCAATCAGTCTTCCCAGTCTTCCCAGTACTTTTCCCGCACCAGTTGGCAGATCGCCAGAACCCATCTTTCTTTGTCGCTGTGCACCGCCTTATATGAAGACGACACAAATACCCTCCCGATCCCAAATAGAGACTGTTCTCTATAGCGTGCTCGAGTGACCGTATGCCTACTTGAGTGCGGTTGCCCGCTGGCGCTCTCTCCATTCTTTCCCCGTTATGGATATATATCTACCCTGAACTCTCGGGAATTAGAAACGATCGATATATTCATGTTTATTGATTTTATAGTTTCGAGCAGCTGCATTGTTATTATATAGTAAAGGTCAGTTTCTTGTTGGATATTGATTTTTGCCATTTGGAAGAGTTTGTAGTCCAATATCGAAGTACTTATTTTGTCACTTTCTTCTACTTATTTTATTTATTGATATATATTGCTGTATTTTGGAGTTGCTTACATATATATATATATATTTTATTTTCACCACAGTATCACCTCTGCCTCTCTAGTCTCTCTCCACTCTCTGCGTCGCTGACCAAGTAAATACGTGTGTCTGCATACCTTGCATAGCAAATGCACCACAAATGTTCTCTTCGATTGATCTCTCTCTTTCTCTCTCTCTCTCTGTCTCTCTCTCTCTCTGATTTCCCTCTCCTATCGCTAAGTCGATCATGTTTATCACTATTTCTCGTTACCATCAATTTTCCAGGCTCGCGCGCCTAGGTGGGTGGTTGAGCGCGCGCGCAGGAATCCGCGCTGATTATTATTGCTATCAGTCAATCCTGCAAGAGAGCGCGAAACGCGCATTCCTTTATCCATAACATAGGACATGGTAGATAGAAGGGGCTGTATTGACCTGTTAACTATTATTGTTGCGTTCGATTGTTTGAAACTGTTAACTTATAAATTGTCTTTATCATATTGTTATTCTAAATCGATCGATTCAACCACCAACCCTCGTGTAGTTTTTCGAAATAGTGTAGTTTTCAAGTGCACCATAAGTCCGAAGTTCGGCTTTCAAAATAAGAATCTCGCTTTCTCTGTCTCGTCTCTGTCGCTCTCTCTCTCTCTCTCTCTCTCTCTCTCTCTCTCTCTCCTTCTCTCTGCCGTCTCGCCTCGTATTACTCTAAGCTGATGTTTTATTCTTTTTATGCTGTTATGCTCATGCATTTTCGTCCGCAACTTCTACCACTTCCCCCTCGCTTATAGAGGTCGGTTATCATTTATCTCTAACCTACGCAAACTGCACTATCACTCTCTCACTCTCTCCACCTTCCCCTCTCTCCCCCTCTCGTCCTCTCTCTCTCTATTTGTTCCTTTGATTACCGTTGTCCCAAAATCTCGAGCAGTGCGCGTTCATCCCCGCTCCCTTTTTGTTTTCCGCACGCGCGTCCCGCATCCGTATACGCTCGGGAATTCAGGGGTGACAGCACTTTGCAACACTCATTGACTAATTTGGAGCAACGGAGAAATTTGATTTGAAACAGTAAAAGGTGAAACGGGTCATTGTCTAAAAACAGATGACCGAGGTCGACATTGTAGTGCGTATGCGTGGAGATGATACTGTAGTCGGTTTACATACATAGTTACGATCATTACTCCGTAACAAAACTCTAAATTTAAAGGGCTGCTTTCCACTTGCGCATCTTTACGTTTATTTTGGCATGCCGTGGAACGAATAAACTAACCGATTCTTGCATAAAAGTTCTTCCCGCTTTCTACTGGATTTTAGTTTCTATTGCAAGGTCCCTTGTTAGTATCATGGTGTCCTTACCGCCCCAACGTCTTGGGCCTTAGGGTACCTTTTGGTTTGCGAGCTAATAGCCACTACATGAAGAAGTTGTCTTATTTGGCCCCTACGACTCGTTGTTCCCATAAATATTTATTATTATTAAATTCACTGACAATCAGTATGCCAGCATTTTCGTATACAATGTCTATTTGTTTTGTTATGTATTCGCCTGTATACACTATGATTTTCCGCCCCCCTGCTACACCCCATATCATTTAATCGGTAGCGCGCGCACTAGGCGCGCAGGCCTGCCTGCCCGTAATGACAGAATGGCATGTTAAAAACGGCTATTCAAATAATGGAATCTAGTTGGAATTGAGGCTTATGATAACCAGAACTGATTAGACA
The DNA here is from genome assembly GCA_036852015.1 of Pelodera strongyloides. NCBI lineage: Eukaryota > Metazoa > Nematoda > Chromadorea > Rhabditida > Rhabditidae > Pelodera > Pelodera strongyloides. Next base: position 242,409 of record JAANDG010000146.1, on the reverse strand, counting down.
CACACAGACAGCAGCCTAGCCCGAATTACCATCATATATACGTTTTCCTTGCGCTTGACCTTTTAACTTTTGTGTCATTTTAAAAGGTCAGGCTCATGTGAAAAAAGCTACACCGCGATAACCACCGTATTCTAATCGATTATCGATTTTATTGATTTATATAAATCTTAAAGGGAAGGGAATATGTAGGCCCTTTTTGAAGTTAAGCTGTATTAATAGAATGCGTGTTGCCCATTAAGGAAACAATAACAAAAGTTGTCTACAATTACCCACTTAAAAGAAAATCAATTACAAAGCTCGCCTTTTCCATAGTAAACGCTAATACGGAACCCTTGCATAAATTTGGGTCTGATTGAATAAATTTCAGTTTAAATCGGCAAATAGCAAGATTCAAGATGCAGCGCATTCCAATTTCGTATTTGCATATTCAGTCGCCTATTTAAATTAACGTCTGATATGGAAACGCTAGTTTTGCTTTTTTTTTACTCATTTTGAATGCCTACATATTCGCTTTAAAAGTTTGACACTTACTTTTTCACCGCAACACATAATCTCACGTAGTCTAAATTGCGGTTTCACGAATGGTCTGAACTTAATTAGAGCATCGGTAGATAGAATCTCGGTTTTGCTCTCTGTCTCACCTTTGTGTCACAGTTTTCAGTTTCTCTCTCTCTCCTCCTTCATTTCCTCTCTCAACGTGACTATTTGTATATTGAGTAATAATAATAATAAGGCATTACGTTATTAATGATTAATGTCTAAACCAGATTCTCGTGTATTCATGTTGCTAGAGGAATGTGCATTCCGCCTAAGGGTGTGGCTCTCATGAGTGTAAACTATTCTTACATAGTTTCTCCAGTCAATGCATATTCTTCTTTGTTAATAGTTAACATGTGCATTCTTATTATCAATGTGATTGTTTCTAGTATGACTTGGTAATTGATGATGTTTTAACGTCAAGTGCAACAAAGAGATTATTATAGTGTCAATATTTGTTGTTCTTGTCATTTTCTTACTTTGCGACTGATTGTGAACCATTTACATTGTTCAACTGGAGTTTAAGTTTAACTTTATATCGTTGTATATTAGTTGGACCCTTACATCGGAGTTACGCTCGATCCCTTATTTGCTACGTACGATTTAGTAGTCAGTTTATTTCATTGTGAATTTGAGCTGTGCAGATTGTGGGCATTTTTTCTCGCCCCTTCTTAAAGCGAAATGCTAGCCCCTTTGGAAAATTTGCATACGATAAGCAAATCCTATGTATCCTATGCTAATTTTGTACGATCGTCCACGGCAATCGTGCACAATTAGCATAGGATACATAGGATTTGCTTATCATATGCAAATTTTCCAAAGGGGCTAGCATTTAGCTTTAATTGAGTCATGACTTCCCGTCAGGCCAAGAATTTGTTAGAATCATATCATTTGTTTAGGAATAAAATAATTATCATAACAAATATTTGGTTGAATTACTTTCGAAACCGTCAGCGAGATAGAACTCGTACGATTTTCATAATTCATAGACTTGTAAACGGTGCATATTCAACCAGAACTCCTCAGTAGAGTAGTGTAGGAAATGAGTACCAAATGGCACATTACCAACTAAGTTCAAGTCTAGTCTAGAGTGTTTTTTTCTCAGGTTACCACATAGTTTTAGTTATTAGATACAAAATAAACCAGCAATTATAATAAATATATCCCCCGCAGTCCTTTTGATATAAAAATAGGTTCGTCGCCCGGAGGATTTTTTTAAAGGGGTGTGGTCCACTCATCTCTATCCTTTCTGCGCACGCACGTATAGGTAGGCAGATCACTTTTTTTTCCGCAAACAGCTAGATTAGTCTATGTGCTGCATCAATCTTGCATCGATCTAGAATCATGATACTAACTCATTTACTCTTTAGCCCTCACTTTGATGAATACTACCTTTCATAAAGGTTCCGCAAAAATATGTGCGCTTGTTTGGACGAGCTTTACAGAGAGATATAGATAGAGAGAGAGAAATAGAGAGAGAGCGAGAGAGAAAGAGAGAGAGAGAGAGAGAGAGAGGGAGAGAGAGAGGGAGAGAGAAAGAAAGAAAGCGAGAAAGAAAGAAAGAGAGAGAATAGATAAACCTGTGCTTCTAGTCCAGTTTCTAGATCCCTTGTATGTATAAATAAAGGTTGGTTCTATTGTGTTTGAGTGTGCAACTCATACTGAAAGTATGCCGCCTCTATGATACATAAAGAACCTGAAAAAATGTGCATACTCTCGGAGGGAGAGTGAAAGAGAAAAGAGAGAGAGAGAAAGAGAGAGAAAGAGAGAGAGAGAGAGAAGGAGAGAGGAGAGAGAGCCATAGAGAAAAAGAGGAGAATTAAGTACTATCGTGTACCCATACATAGAGACTGCTTTTCTACAAATACTATCAAGTTTACACACATAGGCTAACAGACTCTTTTCGGACGAAGACCGATAAGAGTCTGTTAAAATTGATCTCTCTTTAAAATATAAAGCGGTGTGGCGCGAACTCTACTCGAAAATGTTATACCCAATTTCTGACCTTTTGTGCCTGATGAAGGTGATGAAGTATTAATAAATGGGAATGTAGTTCTCCAGAATTTTCACTAACCATGTGCAATAACACTTTAAAATTTATGCAATCAACAAGAATATCTATCAGTTGTGTACAGTAGTCTCATCATTCGAAGTCACCCTTATCAAAAGATATAAACTATGTAGGCGAGAAATCGTATCTATATGTCACTCTACGTGAGATATGCCCCAATTTTCGCATGACTGCGCTCTGATTTCGCTTTAAAATTAATATAATCAAGTTTACGGAATACATACAAATTCTATTGATATTGTTTTTTTATTATAAATTATTCCCTTTTTGTCATGCTCATTGTCATCTCTTCAAAAGGGTCGAGCCTAATTTTTTTATTTTGAATTCTTCCAGGGGCTACGCTAGGTCGCTAGGGGCTAGGTGTACCCTTTTCCCTATGTATTGCAAGAATGTTTTTCTGTTGAGCATTTTGTTTTATTTAGTTCACGTTTAAGTGTTTTCAGGATGCGTTTCTTATAATATATGGGGGGTGATTATTCTTTTTATGGCTTTTGATTTTTTAAAATTACATTCAAGCTGCTGATGATGAAGGCTAGCTTATCTATCGTACTAACCTACAGTATTTTCAAATTACATGTGACTATTTGTATGGATCTGGGTAGTTTAACAAAACTAAACTTCACCCCCTTTCGTGACTAATGTTTCACGCGTATTGTAGATTTTTGCTGCTCGCTCTGTATATGAAGTGCAGACACGTTTTTTTGTGAGTTAAGACAACGGCTTTTCAAAGTATTAAATGCTTTATTACTGTGCTTCGCGAACTCTTGATAGGCGACTTATGGGCGAGTTAGAGTCGTTGTTTGATGCATTCCGATATGTGCGATAAAACGGTGCTTATGGGGTGGGTCAGCGGATTTCAACGCCGTAATATGATAATCAGAGAAAATGACTGTACTTTTGCTAGTTGGGTTTGGAATTTGGATATCAGAAACTGGCGGAACCATTTCCCACCATTTGTGTATATTGTATGAAACATAACAAAATAGAGGGAAGAACCAGAGGGAAAGGGAAGAGTAGAGAGAGAGAGAGAGAGAGAGAGGGAGAGAGAGAGAGGGAGAGAGAGAGGGGAGAGAGAGAGAGTTGGAGAGAGAGAGATGTTCACTGTGAGAAGACGGAATGTACGATTTCTCTCTATGGTGACATGGTATGGTTCTAGATTAAGCTTGAAGCAAATCATAAAGGCAGTCTCACGTACTCACTTCCTTTCCAGAAGCCTATGCGACCGGAACCCCAATAAAGTTTCATTTCGGTTTTTCAATTCCCATTAATAATCATTATAATGAGAATCGGACTCGGTAATCGGCATTCTATCACAGACACACAGTGGTTTTTGTCTGAAATTGTCTAGAAATGCCATTGAATGCCCTTTGAGTTTAGGGTTTAGGTACAATCGCGCGCTAACTACACTACACTCTCGCATTTTGACCAAATTTGTTTTCATGCGCCTAATGTGGTTTCGAACTATCCAAAGAATTCGGTGTGATTCTGTCAATATTACTTTATTTCTGCACGAGACTTAAAATTAAAAAAAATTCTCGTGTAGTTCCAAAATACTGTTGATTTTCGCCATACTTGGAACCCCATAGCCCACTAAAGCGGGGGTATAATTTGACAGAATTTTATCTTTTCACATAGAAAAACAAAGAAAACTACTTTTTTGGGTTATACTTTTGTGTGACCGTCGAATTTTTTAATGATGAATCAGCGGAAGAACAAACAAGAGGTGCCCTATTCGCATATGAAATCGACGTATTTCAAGGATTATATTTTCAGACCCCGACCCTGGATTAATTTGCTTTTTTAATCCCAGGTGGTTTAGTTTAATAGTAGTCTAGTTCACTATGTAATACTGACAGTGTGTAGTGTTTTTTTTTATATTTGTGCTCTTTTCCATTTTGTTTGTTTAGAATTCAATTCATCGCATTAGTTTAGTGAGTCATCCTTTGATTGTATGTAATTAACTAATCGCGTATTTTGTATTTTGTACGTATTGTTAGGAAGTACTAAACAAAAATAAACCACCCTTACCCATAGTACTTTACTGAGTGAGCGTGGCGGATTGGGTTCTATGGCAAAAGTTGGGTGCCGATTCATAGCCGCGTGCACTTTTTTCTGCGTGACTTGCGCGCAAGCCTTCACGTTATTGGTATCTGCAAACTTCAAACCCTTACTACTCAAATACTCTTTCACTACCTAAAAGGCGCGGGGCGCAATATCAATATCCACATTGCTATGGTTAATTTGATTTTCTCGGGGGCCCCCTTTTTTGGTCACAGTTAGAGATTTTAATCCTGTGATTCCGGGGACCGAGCTTCCCAGCTTTCTACGAATTATGGGGGTAAGTTCGTATTTAGATAAAGAAATCTTTTTAATCAACCAAATGGACATAATCTCAGATAATCGAACAATACGTAAACTTTCCATAAATTTTATTTCGTGATTTTTGATCATTCAAAAGTGTGAACTTCTTACGAGTATTACGCGCAGATAGGGCAACATATGTGTGAGAGTCTGATATGTATTGTTATCTATCTGCATTCAGTCAATATACATTTTTTGAACAGAATTTTAAAGAAGAACTGCCTAAATCCTTACCTTTCAATCCCTTTTCTTCTCTAGGACTTTAGTTCTAGTAGTCGTTGAAACTGACAACGAGAGGTTTTCTTAAAGCGAAATGCCGGCCGGTTTTTGAAGCGCATCGTGGACAACTGAATTATTACGTGTTTATGCAATTTGCTCGAAATTAGCTCTATTTTTATTCTGATCTATGGTCATTTGCATAAGCTGCGTAAGAATGCTGGTGTACTCGATGCGTTTCAAAAACTGGCCGGTGTTTCGCTTTTAATTTTACTCGAGCCTTATTCAATATTGTTTCAAATTAAAACTTCTCTCTTTATTAAAAAAATAAATGGGTCCCTAGTTTAGAAAAGATTCGTAAGATTTTATAAGCACGCCAGGTGCAAAACACTAAACTAGGTGGTCTATCCCTTTAAAATGTTTGAAAGAACGAGCAAATAGTTATCACTAATAATTCGATTGTGGATTGTAAATCAGGCGCCTGTGATGTTTTTTACTCGTGGAATCAACACACATTTTATCGCCAAATTTAGAATTTTCTTTTGATTTTTTACCGACTTTTGGAACGGATATGTGATTTTTTTTTTTTTACTTTTTTTTTGGTCTTTTTACATCAATAGGGTTTCTAACTCTGACTAAATAATGGTGTACAAAAGGATTTATAGACTATTTTTTTGTGAATAAAAAAAATAGCGTTTGTGTGCCACTGACTATGCTCTCGCCCATTGTTCTATGAATGGATTTCATGTCTGACACTAACTTTTGTCGCTTACTTTGTATTACGTAACTATTTATGTTCATTACTTTGATCACGTATAAGAACTTACGTTTGGGGCGTACATAATTTACCCAGTTAATTAGTCATGGTGAGCAAGTGCATTCCAACGATAGATCTTATACCTATAGATTTAACACCCACCTAGTGAATCATTTTTTGTGTGTCTCAAATATCACCTAATCCTATGATTAACACTTAATTCTACACTTTTTTTTTGGGCGGAAACTCCATTTAGACATTTGAAATTTGCTCAGATGAAATATTCATAACTTTTGAAGCTTCTTCGGTCAATCGGAAAACGTACGGTTAAATTACGGTTACGTACGTATGGTTAAATTATTTCGTACGGGTAAATTAATCAAAACTAGTGCAAGAGACCCAACTAATTGTACCAATGATTTGGTTTATAGATTCTTTCTCCTCGTGTAAGACCTCATAAATAGGATGTGGCGAACCTCTACATATATAGTAATATTAATAATAATAATAACTCTAATCGATTTTCAGTACTTTATACGACTTTTCATACTTTTTTCGATCACTGTTTACTTTTCCTTTGTTTGTACCTGTGTTTTTGCATTCTTCTCTTATCATATTTACATGTCTATCGGTTATTCGTTTACTTTACCCGTTATTCCCCCATTATTACTTTTCCATGCGATTTGATGCCAATCGATAGTTTATACATATTTTTTTATTTGATATGGTAAAGTGGAATTGATTTGTATGGCTACTTGAAAAACTGAAAACCCCGAAATGTGCCCGATCACGTCCTTCAAAGAATCGGAACCCGGATCGGGCACCTGTGCTTTTTCAAAAATAATCGGGCACAGGGTTTACACTTCTCACTACTTTTGTGAGACCTTTCATGTTTTTGTATTTTCATGTTAACGATTTATCGATCGAAAAACGAGATTACAGTAATCGGATGTTTCCTTGCAGGACCCAATAGTGTCGTGTGGACTTTGGGGTCGACGCTAGCGCCCACAAAATGTCCAATATTAAGCGGCGTGATCCAGGAGGCTACGGCGGCCACAGGTATGATTACAGTATATGTGTTTTAATTAATTAGCATTTTATCTCCTCGCTTTTCTCTCTCACTGCCTATCTCTCTTTCACTCTGTTTCTCCTTGGTCCGTTAAAGGGTCAGGCCCACTTCAGGTAACCCCTATTTTTTTATCACTTCATCTGATATCAAGTATAGCAGGACGCAATTCTTTTCTAATTTCAAGCGCAAAATCCACGCAGTATTCAGCAATTTACCATAGCCAGTCATACCCAACTATCTATCGCAATTGTCACGCCCATTTCCAGCATGCATATTGGGCGTGGCAATTGCGATATTGCCCAATGGGCGCCGGAAGTGGGCCTGACCCTTTAAAAATTAGTCCCCACTGACAAGTTGGGACAAAAAATATCTTTGAGTTGAATAATCACATAGCTCTACTACATATGTCAATATCCGAGTTTCGTGAGCTAATCTATTAGTTAATAGTTCCGCCTTTGGTTTTCCTTTTTTATGTTTGCTTGAGTGACATGCTAAAGAGCTCTCTACTTATAATAATGATGCCATTTGGTTTTAGAATTTATAGAGATTTATTGGGTCACGCTTGAGGACCCAGACAGCCAGACTTCCGAATTCCGTTGTTGCATGTTAGGTAACGCGGTTCTCACCTGTCCCAAATAAAAACGTATGATCCACATCTTAGAACCAAGCTAAGCGAACGAACGTCTAATAAGCACCTCGCGCAAGTAGCAATTAGCAATTGGCCATGAAATTACGCCCTCCTCAATTACCTATAATTCCCATCTACAATTATCAAAAAGTTCGCTGCGTTTCCTTTTTTTCTTGCATTCTGATTCTGTGTTAATAACTGACGCCTTTGCCTGTCTAACAATCGTCTTATCAGCCCATCTTATACATTCCCGAAGCGGAAGATCACTCTATTTTCAACTGACAAAAGCCCAGAACTCTTAAATTTTTCAGCTTTTACAACAATTTTCTATATATTATTGTTTAAACCCTGAAAAGTTAGATAAAAATACCCGTCCTTAACATCGTTTCTCTTATCTTATTGTTAGGAGTTTTATGTAGTAGTTGTTTTTCAATGACGTTACTTTTGTGAAAGGCAGGGGGCAGGCAAAAAAACGACTTTTATTTTTTTTATTGATATGAAAGTATGCAAAGACACTGAAACGAAAATGATAGCATGCAATTTTTTTGGCTTTTATAGAAAGTGGCTGAAAAACATTTTTTGGTAATTTCTTCCACCGATTTTTGTTTCCTTTTTGCCGATTTTTTTGTTGTGTACTTGGTAACAAATTTATATAGGTACCAGTCGGCACACGCCGCCTGAGGCGACTTACATGGAAATATGATTGGTTTAGCATGGGCATATATATATACAAAGTTTCAAACGTACCATAAGAAATTCACATAATAGGAAACATTTGCATATGCATACATAATTCGATATTGAGTTGCGACACTCTTTTTATACCCGAACATGAAAATTTGCATTTTGTAACGCACATCGGTATGCAAATTAGGCTACAGTTACTCTTTTATATAATAAGATATTTTCTGCTGTTTTTTCCGTCCGTAGCGAGTAATTTGTTTCATATACATGCTTGGTAGCTAAGTGGCAGTTGTCACATGGCGATTTCTGAATATTTAGCAAATCCATTCGTGTGTATGGTGAGAAATATGATTTTAGACCAATGCGTAGATTGTCATGTCCCCGGGGTAACTTACCCAGCTACCTCCCACTATTGGCACCCTTTTGGGAAAAGTTGCGGGTTTAGGACAATTGAGTACAGCAATAATGCCAGAAGCGAGCCATTTGAACGCGGGCCTAAACTATGCGCAGTTCGCCCATTATAGCCCACAAGCGGCACTAATTGCCTAATCTTTAATTGTACGCACTAAAGCAGATACATTTGGATGCTGGCTTTCTGTATAGTATCTATTCTAGAATATGTTTCAAGGCTATTATGCATATATTCCAATTTCTACCGTATTTCTATGTAGTTTGAACCCTGAACTCACTGACCGGAACTCATTAAAATTCGGGAATTCTATGTACTTTTTTGCCAAGTTTCTGTGCAAAATTTTTATTTCCTATTTCTAAGCTTTCCCAGTCTCCATCTCGCCTGTGGTTTTACGGCATTCAGCGAAGTACAAGATAAGATGCTTGATATACAATACTAGTGATTTTCTTTCTATCTCTCGTTCTCTCTCTCTCTCTTTTCCTATCTCTCTATCTCTCTCTCTCTCTTGATCTCGATGTCTCCTCGCTATGAAACTAGTGTCATAGGTTCTGTATTCTGTTAGTAATTTATGCATCTCATCATATTTTTGAAGCAGCGTACAATCGTAGATGAACAACGAAGATAACTCACATTGTCAGTTTCTCGACCAGAATCAATAAAAAAATTATCACTTTACCAGATCTACGTCATAATTCACAATTCCCCGACATCGATGTAGATTTATTGTTTGTTAGGTGTGCGTATTATAATAGTTCTAATTATTCAGTATTTTGCAATGTTTTATTGCCTTTCTTGTAGCTCAAGGCCTAAACCTAAGCCTAAGCCTAAGGCTACATACACTTGTTTCCAATCTTTGTTTTTACGTCCCCGGACTAAACTAATCAACGTAGTTTCTGGCCATTAAATTCGCATCACTCCACTACTCGAAACAGTGCTTGCAAGAGGGGTTTCTTGTATTTGAAGGGCCGAAACGGAAAACGTTATCAATTTCAAACTTGCGGATTACACATTTACAATCAGTGCATGATATGACAGGGTTTTCCAACGTCCTTATTGTCAACGATTCTGTAATATGCAATCTGATTATTGATTGATTTACAGTCGATATGCTAATTTTGAGGATTTATGGCACTATGTCAAGTGATACAACCTTACCATTGGGGAGTTATAATGCACATCTAGACATTTTATGTTTATCAATCTACTTTATTAACTGACTATTATTGTGCATGAGTGCGAGAGAGGGTGATACTTATGTTGTTTTATACTTTTAGTTTGTAAATCCATCTACTGGGTGGAAACTATGTCATAAGTGAGGTAGGACGGCGTAACTCTACGTACGTAATATAAGCCTTAGTAGGGCACGTTCCAAATGATACATTGTTTACTTGGAAGTATAAGTAAATCTATTTTACCGCTAACTCACCGGTTAAACATTCCTTTAAACATGCTGACTGTGCCTAGAATTTGTAATACCAAGGTCTCTTATCTGATTGGGTGTGGTGCTCATTTGCACACATAACATAACGAAATACGCATTTTTATAGAACTGAATTCCTAAGTTTATATCTTTATTATTGATCATATCGTTTACTTTTATTTACTTATCACCTGTGCGTTTACTTGCTGTAAGATAGTACATTTGATGTTTGCCGGCCTTACGACTTTCCCTCTACAAGTTTTTTTTTCAACGCTTGTTACTTTTATAGTTGTCACTTATCTCTGTATACTTGCTTACCTTTTATTAATTTATTGATTCGTATGACAGTGCACCCAGTTTTAGAGCCTATAATCAGCGAATTATTAAAGCGAAATATCGGCCGGTTTTTGAAACGCATCGGGTACACCTGCATTCTTTTGCAGCTTATGCAAATGAACATATTAGAATAAAAAATCGAGTAAACTAGCATAAATAGGTGAGGGTAAGGACTCAGTTGTCCACGATGCGTTTCAACAGCCGGCCGGTATTTCGCTTTAAAATCAGGAATTTTCCCCAACACCTTAGAAACTGTGTATGATTTCTGGAAAATAACAATGTTTCTAGGCAAGATGTAAGAACTTTTAGCAAATGTGAGCTGGGTTGTGCTTGTAAACTTCCGTGGTTTTAATTCATACCTTGCATGTTATCATGTTCATACGCTTGAAGGAGTTTTGCACGACACTTGGCGTATGCGCATGGTATATTTTCCAATTTCTCGTAAATCTGTTGTGTTACCTTAGTTTTTTTTGAGTAATTATTGAAGCAGACGTTTCAGTAGTGATGAAAAAAAATCGACAATTCTTACTCAATTCGAAACATTGAATCTTGCACTAATATTTTTTTAATAGACTGTTGATGCGTTAAAATGCTTAGTATTGGGAATGTCCTGGTAATTTCCATCATCTTTTGTTTCGCTATTTTTGAATTTTTGTTTATTTTAAACTCTTTGGTTTCGGCTCGTACAATGATGAAGTAGTCACACAAAATTTGTATACATTTCTTTAAAGGATCGCAGTCACTACAAAATCGTGGTTTTTCTTCGAGTTTACTTGTATTTAGTAAAGAATAGAGACAAATACTTTACCAAAACCGAATAATTTGAATTCCAACTCAGGAAACAAGTAGAAAAGTAGTTCTACTAAACTACCGCAGGATCACGAAACGTGTTCATACAGCTGCTTCCCGATCGGGAGTATGCAAATTATTTCGGAAAATATCTGCATATTATATTTTTACATATAGTGCAAGGGTCTGCGGGCATATCACTACACGTTTCATAATCCTGCGGTAGCTTAGTAGAACTACTTTTTTACTTGTTCACTCCCTGAGTTGAAATTCAAATTATTAGGTTTTGGTAATTTTTCTTTGTTCTTTACTAAATACAAGTAAACTCGAAGCAAAATGATGATTTTGTAGTGACTGCGATCCTTTAAGTATTTGTTTTCACAAGCACAAAGCCTTCTAAAGGGTCTAAAGCTGAGTTTTCACAGTTGGGGTTTCTGACCCCACCCAGCTTGTTCCGTTGCACCTCCTGCTAACGCTCCCGATTAAGCTGGACGGATTACCAGCCGCATCCTGATTTGACTCTATGCGTTATTCTCTCTCTCCCTCTCTGTCTCTCTCTATCTCTCTCTATATCTCTCTCTCTTTCCCTCTCTCTCTTTCTCTGCCTCTCTCTCTATGATCTGTTTATTATTTAGTAAAGCTCCTGTTTTCAGAGGTGCACCGGCTCCCGGCGCTTTCTACTACTCCTCGCGCGGCACCTCTGCCGCACCGTCGCCAAGTCAGCACAGCTACAGATCGGAACCCGTCATGCACACACGTGAGATTTTTTATTTATTTATCATAGAGTAGTGACCTTTTCCGAGTTATTCTAAATGATTATTCGACTGCAAAAAATATGTGTGTACACTATTTTGTGAAGCAATGTAGCTGAATATTATTACGGTGCATTACTTCTGAATTTATTTACTCTAATTGTCAGGTGGTGTCAATTCTGCCACAGCAGGGAGCAGCCTATGGCACCAAAGTTCTTACAATATTTTATTAATTATCCTTTTCAGCCCGCGGTCGCGGCGGCATGGATCCCCGGGCGGTTGAGGAGCAAACGCCCTCCTATTATGTCGAGCACTTGGCCACGTTCGCTGTCGGCAGGCAGTTCGGCCTGGTCGCCCCAGTGGACGGAATCAGAAAACTGAAGCAAATGGAGAAATCTTCAGCTATTTGGGCCCAGCCGATGATTCTCAGACTCCGACAGAATATGGTATCGGTGGAGAATGATAATGGGGTTAGTGATTTGCATAGACTTGTTTTTATTTATTTTGAACTTGTCAGCTAATGCGACTTCTGATTGAAAGTCGGGGAGCCCGCCTTTCGGGATTATCCCACTGGGTTTTGTTCCTTGTGGCAGGCCATTTTCAAAGAGGTACGCCATGTGGTTTTGTATCATATACTGCCTAACTAACTGCAACCCATGCTCATATGCGAAATGGGTGGCATAATATATGTGAATGCAGTTGCCCAGCATACATGTCACGAACCACGTATTATAGCGCTATAAAAACCACTCATGTTGTTGACATCAGTGAATGATATTAGTAAGCATATTAATTTAGGAATTGGTGGAACAGTTCCCTCTGGAGCTCGTCGAGCAGCCCACCGCCCAAGTGAGCGCTGACCCCAGGGATGCTTATAACAACATCCTGCTATTCGTGGTTAGGGAGGATCACAAAGGGAGGAAGAACACCACACCCACGGAAATGCATATATTCCAGGTTGGAGAATACATTTATTTGAATGTGACTGGTAGTCTCAACTCACGTGTTACGGTGCAGACCTGCATACTCCGGGTACGGTTCCTAGTTATGATTTTGAAACTTGTCGTCAGGTTTTTTGAAATTACGATACCAACGTAGGCTAAGTCTATAAATATATGGTACCGCTGGGAAAGGTCTCAAAATATTGAACAGTTGGAAATATTTCAAATTATGCTTATGGTACCGCTGGAAAAAGTCCCAATACATATATTGCATAGTTGGAGATGGGGTCATTTCAAGATATTTCGTCTTTTAATTCTTATATCGATTCGTCAACAAATAGCTGTTTTCATTGAACAAATATTCTAAAAAGACAAAAAAGAGGCTCTGCAGCTGTGTCAGTTGGTTGAAAATTCTCATAGTTTCCTATTTTGCTCTGAACGCACTGGTAATTCAATCTGCTAAAGGTGCCACACTTTTCTCATGAGTTCTGTTCCATACCATAGATATTCCATGGTTATTTTATGAAAAAAAAAACTATTCAGTTGTCCCTATCATTTCTACTTTCGTTTGCAAACCTTTTGCTGAATTGAACTGTGAGTTTAACTCCTTTTTGTGTGTATGCTTTCGGGTCATGATCCAGGCTTTAAGATTGGTGATTACCCTTTTGAGTCTGATATCAGTGTGGTCTTTCTTGTAAGAAACCGCCTAACAGACTATCTCTAGTAGATCGTAAACTTGCAAGTCTCTTGTTCTCTTTAGTCCTCTCTCTCTCCTTCTCTCTCTCTCTCTCCGTCTCTCTCTCTCTCTCTCTCTCTCGCTGATAACGAAGAGGCCGCTTAGGAGGTATTCCATACAGAAAGAGAGAGAGATGTAAAACCTTCCTCCGAGAATAAGAAGGGAAACAATTCCTTATCACTCTAAGCCATTAATCGATTTGATGTACATTCTCTTGAAGCGGGAATATGGTTCTATTGAGATTGAGGGGGTCTTAGGAGGGAGGGGAGGGAGAGAGAGAGAGAAAGAGCGATGAAGCGGGATGAGAGGGAGAGAGGGAGGTAAATCGGGAGGGGAGGGAGGTTTGGGGAATGGGGAGTTGTATGTCGATTTTTAGACTTTACCCTATGATGGTAGTTTATGATGTTCGCTGGAAAGCACAGGAATATTAAACCAATACGCTTTTATAAGTTCTGGTAATACAGAAATGCAGAAGTAGACCGAGCTGTTTTTTTTGCATCACCGTCTTTCCTCTGTTTATCATTGTCGACAGCGCTATGTGCTAGTTAGCACTAGCAGTTAGCACTTAGCACTATGCTAGCTCCTGTAGTCAGTAGTTGTTCAGTATCGTAAAAGTACAAGGTAAATGTTGGTGAAATAGTGAGTATACTTGTCAGCCCAGAATCATCAAAGAACGTAACAAGCGCTGAGCGTCTTCACATAAACACTTCAGAATCGCGCGGCCCTCTAATGGCCCAAAACATTTGTGCCGCTATGCCGTGGCGCCCGTTTAGCGCTAGTAAAATAATATTCGCTTTCTAATCTTAATATCATTCAAAATGTGAATCTATAAAGTTTGGAATGTCTGATTATTGGTCATTTCTGGTATTAGTTCCAGTTGATATTTGATAACATTGGTATGCGCTTGCATAAAACACATAGTAAAACGGAAATGCGCGTCACTGCTTATCTCCATGCTAATAGCGGTATTTCTTTGATGTAAACCCAATTATACTAGACACCTAACACCTTGTAAACAACGGCTCCTTAGATGGTATTGGGATCAATTTGTTTCTTGATTTATACATTCTTGAAAAAAAAGTTTTTTTTTATCTTGCTTGACAAAGTGTTGATAGCTGGGGCAGAGGCTGTAAATGTTATTTTTTAACGGGAATTGAAACCCTTGCTTAAAGGCGCTGAACTTTAAGACTACCAGTTTTTCTTGAAAAAAAAATAAACTAGGGTATATTCCCTTGTTCTAATTCTCGCGCCCAGCGCGCTCTTCACTGGCCCTAGCCTAAGCTGGCGATCATCATACATTTCGCATTACGGTGCCATTCGAGAGCCGCACTGTTACGTGGTTTCCTTAGTAAACTGTATATGTAAAAAAAGTTAGATGGGGACTTATATATGCTCCTCAGCTAGAACAAAAACAATAAAAACATGCTTTTCCTTCGTTGTTTGCCCCAATTTGAAGTTTGTCTATGCCGTTACAAACGTGCACTGTGATTCACAGGTCAAGCACAGAAAAGAAATGGATGCGCTTTTTATTTACTATTTGTTTAATATCTTCGAATGTTGCGTAGCCATATGAATTCTTCACATTTTTGCAACAGTTTTACTAAACAAAACTGCAGTAAACATTTTACTTTAGGGGAAATAGTGCAGATTTTCCAGCAAAAGAAAAATACAATTAAAGATTCGTGAGGTGAAGTCACGTTCGCCTTTTGAGCCAACTTTTTATTATTCTATTTTTTTTGTTTACCATTTAGCCGTGCTTTATGTGTCGTGTAACACGAATCCTTCACTTTCTACAGAAAAAATAGTAGTTTTATGGTTAATCCTTTATGGTTTTTTTCATCGATGTCGATTTTTTCAGTGCAATCGTGTGTCTGCTTCCGACGTCGCCGAGGACCTTCAACATTACATTCGTGGACAGTTCAAGAAGGTTGGAATTTCGGAATTTAGACAGCGATTTATTTTGTGCTAATTAGTTAAAACTTCAAACTTTAGTTTTGAAATGTGGTACTGTGATGTAACTTTAAAAAAAATTAAAATTGTTTTACGCCACTAGCCACTAACTATTTATGAATGACTGTCCACCATGAAGTATAAACATGGTGTGGGGTAACTTGAGACTGTGTAGAGGATAAAGCGTCAGAATAGGTGATGTTTTAAAGAGGATTCAGTGAGTGAAGCAGAAGCTAAAGAAGTTGTCGACAGCACCATGCTACGAACTATTTCCGATGAGTTTCTGAAAATGACCCAGGGTTATACAACAAAGTCTCCGTTTAGGTGAGAAACGGGCGTCGCAGCGCACAAACAGGCCACTATCCAGCGCAAGGTTGGTCGCTTAGTTATTAATTATCTCAATTTCCCCTAATTGCTTTTGTCCCGTGTCCTGAGTAATTACTGTACTTTGTGTGGTGTCGTGTCGTCTTTTTCTTTCAGAGCGTGAATTAGCAAAGTATGCAGCTTTTCGTTGCTTTTGATTGTAGTTGCTAATGGTACTGTTCACCTCTCATTGTCTATCTCCCTTTCTTTCTAACCCTCTCTATCCTAGCTACATCTCTCTCTCTCTCTCTCTATCTCTCCCTCCCCCTTTCTTTCTATCCCTCTTCATTTTCTCTCTCTGTCTCTCGCTTGTCCCTCGCTACTCTCCCTCTGTTCTCTCTGTCATTCTTACCTCGTCTTCAGAATCGAAGCGGGTTGCAGGGTACACGGCTCCCTACCCAGACGACGTCTCCGTCTCCAGCGAGGGGTCGGAAATGTTCGAGAGAGATGTGGTCAGTTATTGATTGGTTATTGATTAGTTTACTTATCGATTAGAGTCATCATATTCAGAAGTACCGTCATTGTTTGTATGTGAACGCGTGATAGGTTTAAAGCGAAACACCGTCCGGTTTTGAACCGCATCGCGGACAACTGAATCCTTACGTATTTATGCTAATTTGCTCGAGCTTAGCTCGATTTTTTTTTCTAATTTATTGCCATTTACATAGGCTACAAAAGAATGATGATGTACTCGATATGTTTCAAAAACCGGCCGGAATTTCGCTTTAAAAAAACCGCAGTCAAAACTAATTCCGAAAATTTCAGAACACCCTCAACCGTTGCTTCGACGACATTGAACGATTTGTGGCGCGCACGCAGAGCGCCGCACTAGCGCAGAGAGAATTGGAACAACAGGCGCACAGGTAGAACTAGTTTTCTAATTTTAAGCACTGTAGCTGCGGCGTCTAGTATAAAAGTAATGGGGTTCGCGAATTTTTTTGGCTTTTTAATATTTTTGATTGAGCAATGGTGTGTCAGATACAGTACACCAAAGTCTAAGCTTCCTTATTTCAGATACCGCACTGCTCAACGTCGTGATCGTCGTGCTGCTCCTCCAGACCCTCATGGAATTCTCCAGATGCGAGCACAGCTCCCACTCGAGCCAGAATTTGTAGACATCTTCAGAAAGTTCAAGCTCAGCTTCAATCTACTCGTAGGTTTTGGTTTTTTTCTTTAAATTTTCTCTGCGCCTCTAAATTTCGTGTAACGTGCGTTCTCTGGTCGGATTTACATATGGACTTGAGATACGTTTCTATGCATATTGAAGAAGTGCAATACGCTCTTGTGGTTAGTGGTCGCTCGTTGTTGTTTGTCAGGCTAAGCATAAGTGAGACTGTCAATTGTTCAGGCAAAGCGTAAGTGAGACTGCTAATTGTTCAGGCTAAACTGCGCAACCACATCCATGAGCCGAATGCCCCCGAACTGGTGCATTTCCTTTTCACCCCACTTTCTGTGGTACTTGATGCTTCCCATTGGGGTATTGGAAGGAATATTGCCACCCAGGTTGGCATTTTTGTTTGGTTTTATTTTTCTTATATTCCCTTTTTTTCCTCAGGGTTTTCTGCCGTGGAACTGTTATGCTCGTGCACAGTATTGCAAAATGTGAAAAATATACTTGAATTATTAGAAGGCTAACGGAAGAATGGCTGCAAAAACACCTAGCTGAAAATTGGTCGTTGTATTCGATCTAGGAGTAGATGATGTGAGAAATGGAATGTATATTGAATTCTCGAACCATAACATAACAAAACATAACTACTTGCGTTATTATAGAATAAGTTATGATATTCATTCAGGTTGTCTCCCCACTTCTCTCCTTGGAGGCTCGCGAGTTGATGCAGAACTGTCTGACTTCTAAAGAAACGGATATTTGGATGAGCCTGGGTGAGGCCTGGAGGACACCTCCCGAGGACTGGCCTGGACCCCTCCCGCCCGCATACAGACCTGTATTCCTGGATGGCTTTGCACCGTATGGTGGGTTGTTTTATCTTTTCATATTAAACTTCAATAAGTATCGTGTTCAAGATGCTAAAGGATTTTCCATGCGTACTAACTGTTGTATAGCGCTACATCTTTTTTTTCGCTTGGCTATTGGTAGTAGACTACAAGGGTTTAGCAGACACAGCTATCTGGTGCACAGATTGGCACACAATTGCATGTAATACATTGGAATACAGTTGTGTATATGTACGTTTTCTAAACCATGTGCTATACCGCTTTGATTCAGGTCCACCAGAGCCCAGACAGCCCAGACAGTCGGACACAATTCGTCGTGGAGAGTCCGAACCCCCGGCACCGTATAGACCACGAGAACGAGAGCGCACAGTGGATACGGTAAGAAAATGATGCCAACTTGAGAATACTACTTAGTAAATTAGGGTTTAAAGGGAAAGTAAGACTGCCTTTCTTATCAGATTTACTTTCCCTTGAAGCATGCTCTTTAACTCAAAGTTACGCACGTCGTGAGTTTCATGATTTTGTAAATAGTAAGTGTTTTAGAAGAAGTTTTTATAGTAACTTTATTACTGTCGTCGCTGTAAATCGTGTTGTACTTGTGCTGTCGTTCTTGTTGTTTTTTCTCTGAACTAACCTACATCTGTTATTGTAACTGTTGTAGTACGTGGTACCTAGCTCTGATACTGGCGCATGGGGCCTAGGCTTACCAAAATGAGACCAACTTTCTATTATCCTCTGGTAGGTTTATGTATCAGCACGGTCTACCAATCTCGGTTTGAAACGTATCTCCACCGGTTAGACTAGCGGTACTTTTGATATACGAAGAGGTAGACTACCCCCGTTATATTGCCTCTGGTCCCTGTGCACGAGTATCTGGGTTATTGCTGCAAATTACTTACCACGTCCTCTAAAGATAACCTACGTTTTTTTCACAGTCTCCATCAGTGCACACGTACCGCTTTAATTAATATGCTAACGGGAAATTGGTGATGTTGCAAGAGGTTTTGACTTATTATTCCCCTGGGCTTCGGTTGAAGATCTCGACGTTTTTCTCAGCGTTCTTCTGTACGACATCTGTTGGACATGTTTCACCACAAGGGCGAACTACACGTACTGCGGAGTCATCATGCGTTGTCATGTCTTTGAAGTTTCTGCATCTCTGCTCCTCAACCTATCGTGTGCTTTTCTGTGTTCTTTCTGTCTTACTGTATGTGTGGGTGCTCCTCTGCGTCTCTCCGCTTCTCTGTCCGCGTCCGCATCTCTGTACTATATGCTCTCTGCCGCCCTTATAGGCACCCTCGACGCCTGTCGCCCAACGCTATGCAACCCAACAACGCAAGCAACCCCAGCGGAACTTATCTGTCGATAACATCAATACTGTAAGTTGAACTACAGTATACTTTTCCATGTGCGGTTACAGTAAGTTGTAGCCTGGATACCAGGGTATGATTGCTATTAAAGCGAAATACCGGCCGGTTTTTGAAACACATTGTGGTCATCCGTATTTATGCTAATTTGCTCGAATTTACTCGATTTTTTATCCTAATTTATGGTCATTTGCATAAGCTGCATAAGAATGCTGATTTGCTCGATACGTTTCAAAAACCGGCCGGTATTTCACTTTAAGCTCGATGCTCATTGCTGCAACCCCCAATTCCCCATTGCAAGTCCTTGCCCTGTGTTTCATGTAGGGAATGTTGCATCAGAAAAACCTGGCTTAGCATCTCGCCTGTGTTTAGGTGAACTGTATGCCTGAAATTTCCCTATATATTCTGTTGTTTCCTTGAGAAACTATCCTATTGTGGAATTCGTACTTTTCTACTGGTATTTTTCTATTTGTTAGCTCAAGTATTGTAATAGCATACACGAAACTTTGATCGAGTGCCGCGTCGGTGCCAAATTAGAGCGGCAGCCGAGCAGAGTACACAGTTGTTTCCCTACCAAATTTTTCACATCGGCATGATTATTTTCACTTGTGGTTTAGGATTTTTCTTATTTATTGCTTTAATGACAGACACATGAACAATGTATGCATGTGGTGACCTCGTCGTGTTGTGTTAGGACTCGTACCTTTTTTTACCATACATAAACTGGATTCAGCTGGTCAATTGACGTAAAACATACGTTTTTCAATTTTTCGCAAACGGTGGTATAAAAGCTGTGCCTAGGGTCGAGGAATTTATATCCTTGGTTTATATTATTAATTATTATAATAATTTAAATTTTAGTTCGAATTGGATCGCATATCACTCGAGAAAGAACGAATGGCATTTGAAAAGGAGAAATTGAGAGAGAGGGAGAGACGGTTAGAGGAGGAGGACAGGAGACTCAGGTAAGCAGACGGAAAATATGATTTTATATGACTTTTAGCTTCATCTCCATCAGTAGCGTATTGCTTGGAACTGGCAAAGTTACGAAACGCACGCATCGAAATAGTAGATGTAGCTAATGGGGTTTCCAAGTATCCCATAAAATCGGTGTGATTCTGTCAATACTACCGTATTTATGCACGAAACCTGCATATATAATATGAAAAATTAAAAAATATTCTCGTGTAGTTCCAAAATACTGTAAATTTTCAGCATACTTGGAAACCCCGTAAAGGAGGAGCTAGAAACACATATTATTTGGTGTTCCTTGTTTTTTAAAGAAAACATAATCATTGCAGACAAGAACAAGAAAGATTACGAGGTGAAGCAAAGATGATCGAGGAAGAGAGGAGACGGACACACTCCTCAAGCCATCCTGGGTCACAGTGAGGAATTTACTTTTTGCGTAGGGAGAGAGGGGGAGGAGAGTGGGAGAGAAGGAGAGAGATGGAGAGAGAGACTACAGTATTCCTTTATAACATTATTCCCGATTTACGTAGCGCACGATAATCCTCTTTTTGAAAAGATAGATTTATACACTGCCCGGTACAATAGCGCAACGCTCCAGTGGTTTGAAATGTTTGTGTCGTCTTATTCTGCGTTACTTGATGACAATGTGCTTATTATTACACAATGCAATACACAAATTACAGTACGATGGACTCGAGCGTGCAGCCCTCGCCAGTCGCTCCCCGCAGGCATGAACCCATCGTGCAGAACCTGCCCGCCCCAATCAGTCTCGATGTCGACCAGTCGCCACGACAGAAGAACTTTGTCCAGGATGTCATCAATAGGAGGTTCGGGGGTTTGAAGGGCTTTTTGTTCTTCTAGATAACATGTGCTCTCTTTGTTCTTTCTCTTTCTAGTAATTTAATATTTTACAAAAACTTTTGCATTCTAGAATCGTCTTTCCTTGTAGACGTACATGAAAGTAGAATGTCATTAGAACTAGCGTGAGTCTAATGTATTCATTTTCAGTTGTAAACTAGTGCAAGCCACATACGACCGAATTGCGCAGAACCAAAAAGAGTTGACGGTTGGTTTTTTTATGTTTCTGTTTTATTTTTATATTATCAAGTTTTATGATTCACACTCCATATGCTCATATACTGTGCTATCTCTAAAGCTCTATGGACATATAATGCCATATCCGTAAACTGCAACGTACTACCATAACCTTAACCCATCTAGGTATCGCGCGGTGAGTATCTGGAAGTGTTGAATGACACGAAGAACTGGTGGGAGTGTAAGAACATGCACAACCGTGTCGGATACGTGCCACATACGATATTGACTGTTGTACCGTTGGACGGATCGCATCATGACACGCTTCAACAAGAAGAGATTTATGTGGGACCAGCAGCCACGGTAAGGTTTTTCCTCAGTTTTCCAGAGAAGGGAGGTTTATAAGAGAAATGGAGAGAGAGAGAGAGAGAGAGAGAGATAGAGAGAGAGCGCGAGAGAGAGAGAGATGAGAAGCGTAAGGATGGTAAAGAGATAAGAGTTAGCGATGGAGAGGGAGAGGGATAGAGATAAAGAGACAGAAAGAGATGGAGAGAGAGAGAGAGGTCGCGAGAGAGAGATGACGAGGGAGAGGGAAATGGGAGAAAGAAATAATGGTCCGTGCTTCCAGGATCGTTTCATGAACGGAAATGGTGGTCTCCCCAATGGTCGTCCCCAAATGTCCCCTCCCCGAGGTATGCTCCCCGACGACGCTCCCTCCTATGTAAAGCAGCGACAGGGAAAGCGCGGCGAATTCCGATATTTCTAGATTATTAGAGCGGTGACTTAGCCTTAGGTTAGGTAACTAACGGCCTTACAGCCGTTAAATGACTTGCTACTACCGATTGTACTTGCTCCCGCATTTAGGTCACTAACATTCATGCAGCAGCACCTTTCCTTTTTGAGTGTATGTACTGGGTGCAGTGATTTTCGGTTGCACATAACACTTGTTGCTGCGCCTCAAATTAGCATAGCAAGAACTGGTTAATTAGGGTGCGGAACCTAACGGTACCGTTACCTTTACCAATTGGGTATGATCAAAGTCATAGGGGGAAAGCAGAAGCTTGGCTAATTGCCTAAGCTAATTGAAAATGGAATTGCCAATTTATCGATTGGCTGATTGCTAACAGTGGAGTACGCTTTGACATGTTGAAGACTTGGCGACGCAGAAAGGCCTAGGCCCAGGCCCAGGCCTAAGTCTAAGCCTGGCCATTGCCTAAGCCTGGGCCTAAGCGTCGCCCTGAATCTCACCAGTGTGCGAACTATTTCTCACTCTCTGTCCACCTCACCCACACTATTAACATCAAATATAATAACAAGACACATTTCTTAACACGAACAACACAATATAACAAGAAACCACTTTTATTTTATTTCTATCTTTTATTGTGTTGTCGCTGTCTTTTGTCCGTACACACCATGTGCCGTATTTACCAACTAATTCATATATGTGTATGTCCTTGTTTAACGTTCTTTATTTTTTCCTACCTTTGGACATATGCATGAAGTCCCAAATTTGCATAATGATGGCTGTGTTGTATGCATGTTGTTTGTTACTACAGCTACATCAGGACGTAAACCCAGCTTGTCTGGGCTAGAATTTGGCGAAATAGCACAAATTTCGAAGAGACGCAGGCATATTTGCAAGCATTGTTCGAGGGTTAAATGTGATGTGGTGCCGTGCACTGTTTTATTTGCATGTGCTTATGTTTTGCATGTTATCTGCACCAATAAGTTATAGTTTGTGATTGAAATCAATCAATAACTCAGGAGACCTACACTAGCGCCCTAGCTTATCTTACTGACATGACATCGGCAAAATCATAGAAATTTGAGTTTTGAATCTGTCGTTTAAAGGAAGTAGACTCCCGCTGAGGCCTGAGGTGCTGGGTAATTACAGTACTACCTGGGTTGCTGATCCCTCTAAAATTGACTTTTCTAGTTTTTTTCTTATTGATTGTAGTAGTTCTTTGCGCAAACCAAACTAAACCCTGTGACATTCAATTAATCTATTGAGTGATTATTATAAGACTATATAATGGATTCTTAATGTAAAATATTATGTGTTTATTTCTAAGTTCTACATATTTTTATAGTTCTCCAAATCCAAAGTGTCCTTAGCATAGTAATATATTGTGTCTTCGCACATATCGTTTTCACTCCTTTGTTTTGTGTTCCAGAAAAACGCTCAATTTTACCTATTTATTTATTTTTATATGTTTTATTCCTATAGTTTATTCGTATCACCCCGCGCTCAGTTTAATAATTTTTGTGTATATTCTGTGTAACTTTAGAGCAGATAAAGTAACTTTGTACTAGGTCGATGTGGTCCTACCCCTAAGGTAGATGAAACACTAGCCTTATGTCTGTTGAGTTGTTAGCGTCCAAATTGTAAGGTTAAAGTCCATGTTCCCTAGGGTCCCTACAGATGCGATCACTGTTATTTTACCCTATATTTTCTTGTCAATTTACCCCAAGCAAGGTGCCTTATGTCTATTACAGTTACTCGCTTTTTTCCGTTTGATACATTGTAGGATTTGGTAAGCGTGCACTTATATTTCGGGAGTTTAATCTAGCAACGCGTGGAGCGAGGCACAAGCCTCCAGGCCCGCCCCTTACCATATTCTAAAATATGTTCAGATGGAATTATTGTACTATGTTTGTTTTTCGTTTGTATCCCTTTGTATATGGACGGTTAGTGGCTGATATGCGAATATTAGTAAGAGCCGTTCTTCACGGGAAAACTACCTCGGAGTTACCGGAGATTAGAGAATGGAGAAATACTACTGTTTTCAAAGTAACGAAAAGAAAAATTAGCATAATTAGTTCAAAATTAGCCTGACTATTGGGCACTAACCGGTCCGGGGAGGTTTCGTTCACTTGGCAGCTCTCCCGATATTTTGTCCCTTGTATGCTTATGTTTCGTTTTGGAAAAAGATGCATCCTCCCAAGTTATATGTTCGATAAAGTTTTTATTATAAATAAGAAGAAATTCATCTATATGTAATGAATACAAGAAAGATAACATTGAACAAAAGCAGTACACGGAATGAAGAAAAGAAAAAAGAACAGAGACAGTTAGAGAGTGAGGTGGATGGAGAGGTAAGAGGCATACATAATTTCATAAACTTATTTGTCCAATATGAGAGCCAATGGTGGACGGTATTCGCGAAAGCTACGCACTGATTTGGCCCCCAAATTTCTTCTTATTAACAATTTTCATCTTCTTATTAACCCCAACAGGGTGCCAAAACAGAGCGGTAGAATAACTATACGCGGGAAGAAAATCGATGCAATTACCACCAATAAAGGATATTACATACTATCGTTCGACGCAGTTAAAGGGAGAGGCCCACGAGAAAAAAGATTTCCTCAATTTACTTGCTCATAACGTCCTGAATTGCAGAAATATTACTGTGAAAACCGCATTTCTTTGCACCCAGAACTCACAGAGTTATTCTCCGGCAAACAGTTCGGACAGGTATCCTAGTCTGAATCAATTTCTGCGCTTTTAGGGCACAACAGTATAGGAAACGCCTTCTCATAATCGTAGTAATGATCTTCATTCGTTTCTCAATTAGTATGTAAAGAAAGAATACAAATGGACGGATATAAACCGTAAAAAATGTAGTTTGGCGTTGCTGACTACGTACCTGGCCGAACTGTTTGCCGGCGAATAACTCTGCGAGTTCGAGGCGCAAGGAAATGCGGTTTTCACAGAAATATTTCTGAAATTTCGGACATTCTGTAAGTAAATTAAGGGAAACTTTTTTCTCGTGAGCCTCTCCCTTTAAGCGAAATACCGGCCGGTTTCTTAAACGCATAGTGGACAACTGAATTTCTAAGTAGTTATGCTAACTTGCTCGAATTTGGCTCGCTTTTTTATTCTAATTTATGTTCATTTGCATAAGCAGCGTAAGAATGCTGGTTAACTCGATGTGTTTCAAAAACCGGCAGGTATTTCGCTTTAAATCAATTAATGCGTAAAGAAAAATATATGCGTTCCACAATTTCACGATTAGGAGACTTTCCAAGCCTAAATATCATCAAAAAATAAGGGCAATTGTGCCCCCGACTGTTCTCAGTCCAATAACCCGTATCGTTAGTCATATACCGACAATTTCTCTGAATACCAGAATATCTAAAGCCTAAGTCCACAATAAGGAAAATTCACTTCGATTTTCATCGTTTGATCAGAAAACCACCAAAAAAAATTATCGCTTTGCTTTCAATAAAAGAAAATTTGCCGAAAAAGACATCTGCGTGCCCACGACAATGGAAACACCAATTTTTATTACAACTAACAGTCGAAACAGAATCGCAATCAAGGAAATTCAAACCAAACACGATAGACTACGATATTCTGTTCCTCATTTTTCTGACATTTAAGAGTTCAGAGAGATCCTAGGTCCTTTATGATATTCAATCACTCATCACTCCACTGATAGTTTGCCATAAGGTCGCAAATGAATCGCGGCACAACTTACCTCCTTGAACTCTTGGCGTCATTGTGGGCGTTGACATCGTTGAGGTACAAGAAACATTGGGATGTCCGGTTTAGTGGGATCCAGCCTCGAAAATGTTTGCTCATTAGTATTGATTAGTAAATTGGGACCACACCATCATAATAGGTATTGGTATTCCCTGAACTTCCAGGGACATAAACCGCCCTTTTTATGCTATCTCCAAGTTGATGTATTTCACAATAGACACATAGATGACCACGAACTAACTGGACGCCAATTTTTCCCCTAGCCCCGCACGTGATGAGTATCATCCCTGTTTCCTAGTTGAGGTTTAAGTCCGACCTAAGCGAACATTGTAAATTGTTCCATGACCTATGCACTACTGGGACTGCGCAACTGTGCGCACAACTTGCGCTCTGTAATAATAAGGCCTCAGTCGAAATCCTCAAAGGCCAGAAAAAGGCTTACTCCTAACATTGCTGGAACAAGCACAACACTCTAACTAATGTAGTACGTAGATCAAGGTGAATACTTTGAGACCATATCTCGAGACTGCGCACGATATCCCAGCTCCTCACATAAGCTAATATTCCACACAAAACTCTTTTACATGAAATAATTCATCAAGCTGTCTTCCCTCTCCAGATACTGCTCGATGTCTCGTCCATCCTTTGCTCTTTTCTCCTACTAACAGAGCGAGTCTGGAAGTTCAATTCTCGCTCATGATTTCATTTTTCTCTCAAACTTACAATTCAATGCCCCAATTCTAGACAAAACAATGTAATCCACTCGCATTCTTCTAGGTAACATTGAAACATTTTCACATTAACTCGAGCATGTTCACTAGTTCAACAAGATAATGCTTACTAACGATAAGGTAGAGGACACACTGGGAGTGGGATACGTACTAAGCCCTAGGTCAGGAAAACATTGTAGTGACTAAACTCCTAATCCATTAGAAAACCACTCCTTGATGATGCTGTGAAGGAGATGGTAAACACAATAAAAATATCATAAAGCTCAACTCTTGCAACTTGTCACCGTATCGGCTGGGAA
The DNA here is from genome assembly GCA_036852015.1 of Pelodera strongyloides. Taxonomy (NCBI): domain Eukaryota; kingdom Metazoa; phylum Nematoda; class Chromadorea; order Rhabditida; family Rhabditidae; genus Pelodera; species Pelodera strongyloides. Next base: position 215,538 of record JAANDG010000146.1, on the reverse strand, counting down.
TGGTCCAGTGAATGCACTTATCGTGCAGACACCGGTGAGGAACTACAGCCGTCGCCCAGTACCCGGTCTAAAGTGAGGGGCTCAGTGCGGCTCACCAACCAGGCGCCTCCCTGCGGCATTTACGTTCTGTGGCAATTAAGCGGACCGGACGTAGCCGGATTTAGTGCGCTTTTATTTTTTTCCAAAGGGATACTGATAAAACGTGGACAACAAGTTACAATTGTGAGTTGAGCTTCATCGTCGTGTTAGTTTTTGTATCCTTCACAGTATCACCAATAAACGGTTTGCTAATCTATTAGGAGCTAGCCTCTACAATGTCTCCCTGTCCTAAGGGTTACACGTAACCCATTCCCATCCTTTAACGTATCGCTAGCAAGCATTCGCTCGTTAAATTAGTGAAAACACTCCAGATAATACAGAAATGCATATATGTTACCTAGAAGAATGAGAGCAAATTGCATTGCTTTGCCAAGAATTGGCGCATTGAATTGTAAACGAAAGAGAAAAAGGAAATCATGGGCGAGAACTGAACTTTCAGAATAGTCGTGTTAGTAGGAGCAAGAGTAAAAGATGGACGAGACATCGAGCAGTAGCTGGAGAGGGTAGACAGCTTGATGAATTATCGCATGTAGGAGAGTTTTGTGCGGAATATTAGCTTATGTGAGGAGCTAAAATATCGTGCGTAGCCTCGAGATATGGTCTCAAAGTATACACCTTTGACCTACGTGCTGTATCATTTAGTGTGTTGTGCTTGTTCCAATAATGTTAAGCCAAGTCTTTTCCTAATACTTTTGGATTTTGACAGAAATTCTATTATTACAGTGTTCAAACTATGCGCTCAGTTGCGCACGCCCCCATAGTGTATAGATCATGGAACAATTTACAGTTTTCGGTTAGGTCAAAAAGTTGATAACTCAACTAGAAAACAGATATGGTACGCATCACCTATGGGGCTAGGAGGAAAACTGGCGACCAATTAATTCAGACCATAAGTTCATGTTTTTGGACATTTTTACACATAGTTGGGCAGTTGGTGAACAAATTTTTGGAGTTTTGGACAATTTCAAGTTTCAAGTACAGAATTCAATCAAATTAGAAATAGCAAAGGAAGGGCAGTTTGGAAAGCCTCCTAGACTTTGTCCTAGATATATCCTTGATTAACAGACATTTTTATGGATCTACGGTCTCCAAAAGTAGCGGCTAGGTTAGCTGAGCTAAGAGTCAAAATGAACTTATCTTGCAGTGGTGGAGTCCTTTGATGCCTCCTTCCGTGCTAGAGTTTCTTGAGATACAACCATTCCTTCTTTGCTCCTTCCTTCACTCCTTGAGCTTGATCTTTCCCGAAATCCGGAGAATCCAGCCGAAAAGTTTAAGTATTACGGTACCGAAACTGGTAACCACAGCTTACGTTCAGTTACATTATGGCTAGTTGATGCATGAAACAACGTAAATTGCTAGACTGGTAGTTTTATGAATATAAAGTTATATTCTTACTCTCTGAAGGATAAACGATAAATTAGAGAAGTAAAATAGAAAACATACCGGCCAAATGAGTTGTAGGAAGAGCGTGTTGTCCGTGCAAACGTAGAATGCAAACTGATTCGAATTTTGCATTTGATTATTTTCGCCAATCTTTCGTATTCTAATTCCCATTAGAATGCGAGAGACATGCTAATTTTCACTGATATCGGGGGTAGTCGCGCCTAAAGCTAAATTCTCATGCACGGTCAAAAGTACGTTTCATCGCATATACACAAGCACCATAGTCAGGAAAAAAGTGTGCTCGAAACATTCAATAAGGAAAATGAATAAATGTGGCCAATGATGATGGAGACAATATTTAATCCGACGAAAATTTATAATGCGAAAATTTATAAAAAAATTACAATGCCACGTTTGAGTAATCTGGGAGATTTATCACAGAAAAATTGGGGAAAACTTTCTGCACGTGGGCATTTTGTACGTGAGCCTTTAACAAATAAAATCACACAAGCTAGAATTGTTAAAGGGTCAGGCCCACCGATATAAACCTATATTTATTATTTGTTCATAATTTTTGTAAAGGGTGTTTGTTATAAAATATACACACTGTGTTTGAACTGGCTTCACCATTGCAAAGATTTTCACGTAAGTTTTCCTTACAGAGTATACAGTATGGAAAAGCAATTGCACCCTTATTTCCTTATTGTGCGTGTCCCGGGGGCAAATCGCTCTTTTTTCTGTCCCTCGGAGCCTGGCTATACATACGGCTATCCTCGGGACACGCACAACAAGGAAATAAGGGTGCAATTGCTTTTCCATACTGTATACTCTGTAAGGAAAACTTACGTGAAAAGCTTCGTGATGGTAAAGCCAGCTCAAACTCAGTGTGTATATTTTATAATAAACACCCTTTACAAAAATTATGAACAAATAATAAATATGGGTTCAAAACGGTGGGCCTGACCCTTTAAACAGTGTCACAGTAAAGATTATACCGAAAAAAAGTTCAAAACCACAATTTAGTAATTAGAAAACTTCACAATAACCTACAGTATATTAGATACAGTAGACATTTAGAATATTTCACAGTTTAAACTAAACATACAACACATTAACTATTACCTCAAATCACTATACAATCACAAATTCTAATTAAAATTCAAGGTGAAAACCTGAAAAGGGGGCTCTCGGATCAAACCCAAACTATGCTAGCGCTATGCTATCGCGCTAACAAATGATTGAATATTTGGAATATGCAATTCCTTACTAGTTCACACAAAAATTAAAAAGGAAGTGCTGTAATCTAATAAAAATGCATCAAAGGTGGTCCATTTACAGGACCTCAAAATAAAAGTTATGGTATCGCAAAATAACACTCAACTGCTCCAATAATTCAAAATGCCCAAGCCACAAAGTTGTTGCCGCGAATGTTGCATAGCTTTACAAACTTTCTTCTTTTCGACTCGATCCTACACGTATAGGCGCTTGCAAATCGAAATTGTTTCTAAACAGCGGTACAGTAAGACTGAAGAAAATCAACATTCAGAAATGTCGCATCGTATGGAAACGCAAACGATTCAAGATGCTGGAGTACAGACGAGGTTCTACCCAGTAAACCAGGCGCCAGTTGTGAGTACTTTTTATTTCTTGTAAATGAGACTAGTTTACCGTAGTTTGATGTTTATTTATGCTTCGCAATAATAATAAAAAAGATAATATAAAGTACGTGAACATGTTGGTATGGTGAACGTGTGATTTTAATGTAAGTAAATTGTTGAGTTTACGCTTTGAATCTAGGGCGTTGGACTGTGAAATGCGGAAGAAACACAAAACAAAACTCAAAATCTAAACAAAACTTATTGTAGGGGCAAGACTAATCTTGCAGCATTGTATGGCAGCAGCTGATTGATTAACTACTTTTATATTGCGTTTTATTCCAGCCGCCCCCGCCACCCCCACAGATTCTCGTGCCCCCGACTCCGACGATGCGCGAGCAAATAAATACTGTAAAGCTCAACAAGGTAAGTTTTGAGATATGACTCCTTCGTTTATAACAACATGAATAAATTAAACAAAAGCACTAAATTTAAAATAGCTACAATAAACCAAATAATAATACATTATATTAATCATGGCCGCCCTGGTTAAAACAGCAAGAGGTAAGAAATTGACCGGCCATTGTAGTGGTAGTAGTGATGGCGTCTGTAGTCTGTACGCTCACTGCTTCGGTAGACAAATTATGGCGGCGCTTCTGTTTAAAAAAATAATAATAAATGTTATCTAATCATTTCCAGGTTGCACAACCGTCAGCAGCGGAAACAGATAGGGAAAGACAGAAAGCGAGAATGATTCTCAACCGTAGAGAGGATAGTAAGTATATTTATATAAACATATGGAAGGCATTTTAAAGGGACACGCCCACGAGAAAATAGTTTCCTTGCACAGGACAGGATGCCCGGAATTCCAGGAATAATACTGTGAAAAGCGCATTTCTTTACACGAAGAACTCGCAGAGTTATTCCGCGGAATACTGTCCGGTCAGGTTCCGTACTCAGAATCAATTTTTGCTCTTTTAGGGCATGATTACAGTATTGGAAACGCCTTGTTATAATCGTAGGAATGAAATTCATTCGTTGAACCATTACTATGTAGAGAAAGTGCTAATGGACGGATATAAAACGTAAAAAGTTCTCTGACGTTTCTTATGGTACCTGACCGAACAGTTTGCCGGGGAATACCTCTCCGAGGTATGAAGCGCGAAATTTTTTGTGGTTTTTAAGTTTACCCCTAGTTCCGAGTGTTTTTCATGATTTTATTATTTTCAGTTGACCAAGTCACTCGAGAATTCAACGATACACTCACACGCAACAATGGACGCGCTTTGCAACAGCAACAACCAAGGGTTAGATTATATTTTGTTTTATTTAGTTGAGGTTTTCTGGAAAAAACGGTGTTCATATTGCCCCTGATACTTTCTCCGTAAAGTTAGCATCATAAAAAAGATAATGTGCACCCCTTTCCCCTTTATATCAACCGAATCTGCGGAAATGGTACAGTGTTACATGTGCAGAAGATATAATGCCCAAGTATCATGCATGACCTTTCTTCAATATTTTAAAGCGAAATATTGACCGGTTTTTGAAACACATCGCGGCCAACTGATTTCTTACATATTGTGCGAATTTATGCTCATTTGCATAAGCTGCATAAGAATGCTAGTGTACTCGATGTGTTTCAAAACCCGGCCGTTATTTCGCTTTAATCGATCGAATATGTAACATATAATATGTTTAGGTGGTAAAGTCCAGTGTTCGTTTGACAGAGCAAACTAACGAAGATGACGTGCAGAAATGGTTGCGGGAGAAAGGATTTTCCATCAGGTTTGTTTGGAATATCATTTAGGGAATATTCAGTGAAACCCATGGGTCCATCGGTATTTCTTTTATCGTTAGCATGGAGATTATTTCCATGATACTATCTGACACAAATGCGAAATTGACATGTTCAACAAAAGAGTGGCGTTCAGGTTGATGGAACTTTTGGAGCGCCAGGACGGTGCGGCGCTCTTCTCGCTCAGCAAACCGGTGCTGGAACGAGCAGCCGGTAAAGAGGAGGGAGCGAGGCTTTACTCACAACTTCTAGTGGAGAAGAGCCGCTCAAATGTAAGCATTATCCTATCCATCTTATTCTTCAACAGTAAAAGTAACTAATATATATTTGAATGCGATCGCTGAACAGAGGCCGTATTCACCAGCACGCAGAGAGCCCTCCCTGGCCTCCCCAGGGAGCTAAAGAGAGCATAAAGAGTGCGAGAGCAGAAGAGATTCAGAGCGCTCGTGAGCCTAGGGAGGTTCCCTGTGTGTTTGTGAATACGGCCTCAAAAGTTCTACCCACTTTCAGAGCTTTCAAACTCATAATATGGAGTGCATAAAGTGAAAATATGTTTTATACGTCCTTCATTTGGCCCGTGGGATTTGGATCAGCACTAAAACCCTAAAAATAGAATAGTGAACGCCTCCTTGAGTTTGAGCGAAAGTAGAGTTTCAGACTAATGCAAAACATAGAACTGGGAGCAAATGTTTGAATTTCTTAGAAACCTAATCAGAAGATGAAACGGACTATTATCGTATAAAGTCTGCTATTCATTACAGTAGCCTATTGCAGTACCAGACGAAGTCTCGTTCCGAGCTGCAGGCCATCCTCAAGCACCGTAAGACGCACGTCGAGTTGAGTAATGAGGCGGCTGGCGAAGAGCCGGTCACACTTCCCGCCGAAGCAGCCACAGAACAACGACCACGTCTTTCATAGATAGAATATTAGAAGACCATAGATCATTTCACAGATAAATTTATGTTCATCTTGAGTTTGACTTGAAAAGTTTGCTCGAATACTAATAATAAGCTTGCGATAAACCCACGTTTCAAAGCTGAATTGGTAATTCCAGTTTGTAATTCTGGGGCGCAAAAATGTGGCGCACCCAACAGTGCAAGACAAGTGTGCCGCACTCCAAAATTGTGTGCGAGGACTGCGCCGCACACATTTTACCTTATTGACGACGCCAGTAATGTAAGCGCAGCGGCATTCAGGTTTAGCACTTTTATATATTCAAGGTTTTCCCGTGCCGTTAGAAATAACTTGAATTATGGACTTTTTTAAAGTGCCTTACTAAAGTCATAGCAGTAATTCTGTACAAGATAGTTGTTTTCTTATTTTATGTGACCTCCTTTGTGATTTGATACTTTGCCATTAATCCCTAGTCGTTTCCACTGTGACCGTTACTTGTATTATCCCAATTCATCCAAATATGCTCAATAGACTTCCTGTATATGTTATTCACCTGAATTTCTTTATAAATCTTTATAAAACACTTTTCATTAAAATTTATTTCAAGTAGCTTACTCGGATGTTATCCAGATTTCTCTATATTTATTCAGATTTACCATTTACACCTCAAGCCCAGTCATTTCAATGTGCCTTACTCTTTTCTTTTTTTTTGTCCGTTTCTTTTGATTTATGTTTTCTAGAATCTATATTTTAGTTATTTACTATTTCCTTAATAAGTTTTCTATATACCCTGCACCAGCACTTCCTGCCACTCATAAACTAGAAGACATAGAGTAAAAGTATAGGTTTTTTCTCTCGATTTATTATAGTTTATATTAGTTTGCAAGAAATCACCTAGCTTCCTGAGGCCATATTCACCACTCCGATTCCCTCTGGGAAATAGTCCCTGGGGAGAGAAAATAGCATTCTAATGTGGGACACGCAGAGAAAAAGACGGGGAATTGAGTGGTGAATATGGCCTCTGAGCCGTTTGGCCACTGTGAAACCTATTCTCTCAGTAATGTACTAGTTTTTTACTTGCAGCACCGTCTCGCTTTTTAAAGCGAAATACCGGCCGGTTTTTGAAACGCATTGCGTACACCTGCTTTCTGATGCAGCATATGCAAATGAGCAAAAAATAGAATAAAAATTAGACCCCACGTTGCATAAATGCATAGTAATGCAAGGACTTGAGGTGCGTTTCAAAAACCGGACGGCATTTCGCTTTAACCCTTATATTATAATGATGGTGTGGAGAGTGGAGTAACATGAGATATGTCCACGTTTTGTCGCACAGTTCAAACGTTACCTCTAATTGCTAACTATAAATAGATTCATAAATTCTACCTACTTCGGTTTATACCTATCCAATAACTACATCACAACCAACACCGAAACTGTAAAGTTACCATAAATTCTCCAAAAACAACCACACAAATCTCAATAATGCTCAAACATTTATTTGCCGTTATTTTTCTTGTCAGCGTTTAATAAAGTTTCTTTTATTATGTGGGTCATGGGAAACCAAAAACCCCGGGACTTGACCTGGGCCATAATCGGCGTTTTTTTGGAAGAGTCGGGGCTCGGGGCCATATCGGTTTTTTTTCCGAAATAATCGGGGCCATATCGGGGTTTCCACTTTCCTGTGGGAGTTGCCGTATGACTCTAACAGTTTCCCCTTGAATGCCTCAATGGAGAGTGTTACCGTATGACTCTACTAGCTTGCTCGAATGCTGTACATCAACATCCACATAAGAATCCCGCACTATGGGCAACTTCATTGCACTGCTTTTGACAATGGACGAGTGCTGCCCAAATGGGACTTTTTGTGTAGATTTACTCGGCAAAAAGGGTGTATTGTTGTGTTTTTTTCTAAAACATTCACAAGTCGACGAAGCAAGAAAGGAAAACTAAACCAGTAAGAGATGGTGCTGTTTGTAGCATGTCACCGCGACCTCAAAACTCCACTTTCGGAACCTCACGACCATCTATTAGCCCAATGTGTTGAAATAATTGCTATTACCTTCGTTGCGATTTGTGAGGTAATGTACTCATATTAATTGTTCAAGGTAAATAAAACCGCGGCCATTCAATTGTTGCACTTTCATCACACTGATCGATTTTGCCGTGCCTCGATCCAGCTCGGCACTTTCCCATCCCATCTTCCATCATAAGAAAAAAATAACCAGAAATTAAAAAAAAAACTTTATACAATAAGAGTGAGAGATTTTCGATCAACTGCATGGGTAACTTATGTAAGTAGCTGATAAGAGCACACAATACTGTACTGGGCGCAGAATGTCAAACATCCTAAATATCGATTAGTTATAAATGTACAAAATAGAAAGAATAGACCAATAAAGACGATTTCCTACATGTACGTAATCATACTACAGGTTATGATGAGTAAAACCATCTAATTATCATAAAATACTAAAACAATTAGTTGGGAATTGGATTAAAATGCGCACAAGAATCAAGCACCTTAGCCAAACTATACATGTTTAGAAGAAATATTAGTTCACGTTCACGGTATCACAGGAGCTAGAAAAAGAAGGGTACATAGTACACACATATTTACATAATCATCTAGAAACTAACTATTTTATGCCAGCAGTAGATAAAATAAATGATAAACATAGTTGTAATCATAAACATGCAATATCATCATTCATTCAATTAATAAATAAGTCTAGCCAGACTAAGCATATCACCAAAACATTCAAAAAAATAGTGTGGCCGAAAAAGCACGGTACTGGTACGAGCTAGAACCGAACCCTGGCCACTGGATTACCAACCCACCGCGTAACCACTATGCTACCGTACAATTCATGGTCTTCCTCATCGCTAAACAGTACAACTACTATTCTTTGTTTAGTCTACTTCAGACCTAATAAGTGCAGGATCGTGTTCGTTTACAAGTCAGTTAAACTTCAATTAGCGTGTCGATATCAACTCCAATACAATAATCAATTAGTAACCAATAAAAAAGAGGAGTTAGAACAGACTGGGACAATCTTTGCCAGATCCACGAATCTTTAAAAAGTACCGTAGACGTTGAAGTTTCACATTTCCATAGAAACAAAAGTTCCGAATTAATCAGCAATGGGAATTCCACCAGGAATCCGGTCATCATCGTCCTCTTGCCCCACCTAAACATCAAGTCATTAAAGAAAAACAATTCAGAGTAGGAGAATAATACCATACCTAAGGTTGACACTCTCCCCACTGGCATCCCCTACCATTATGGGGTTTCCATGTACGCGATTAGCATTTGCCAAAATGACAAATGCCTGTCCATGTTCGAGTCGATGTAAATGACATGGTCGCACAGCTATATTGGATCTAGTATGGATCTATTTCAAAATAGAACGGATCCATTCAAAATAGCACGGGTCTGATGCGGTTCTGTTTCAAATAGCACGGGTCTGGGGCACTTTCGCTTCAGGACCATGTCAAACGTGCGATTCGCATGGGTTGCGGTTGCGGTAGCCAGTTGACATGCATGTAAAAGGACTTGAACATGGACAGCGGTTTTTCATTTTCGCAAATGCGAATCGCATACATGGAAACCCATACGCACTACATCCATTGGTCGCAAACTAACGCAATAATGGAAGCGAAATACCAACCCCTCAGCGATAACTTACAAAGTTATAGCTTCAGTGAAACATACCGATTCTAGACTCTGGAAATATGTCCTCAGGTCACACTTGGCATGCATGCTGTCAATTAAAAAACATGCATGCCGCATCCAAATGGCATGCATGCAGTCATGATGACTGCATGCATGCCAAATCTCAAAAAGCATGCATGCCGCATCCATCTTATGCACGGTGCCGTAAACGTGCGGAAAATGGAAAATTTCACAGGAACCTCCCTATCGCCACCCCTTTAATAAAAATAAATAAACCACCATTAATTAACAAAAATAACACCAATAAGACATAATTCATCAATCTTTTATTTGGTCACACTGGCAGAGCAATACAAAGCAACGCACGGGAAAAGAAAGAAAAAATTTATAATTAATTAATAGGGTTTTCCTTTGTGGTTTGTTAATTGGTTGTGGCCCGGAAGAAAGCGCATCCCCTGTCGTCCTCTGCACAGCTGAAACGTAAGAGTTAGTACCACCCTGTACGTGAACAATACACTAATTCCTATATATTATTATTAATTGGACTACTGTACGTCCCATCACACTACACACAACTCGAATTGAGGCTATATTGTCATATTTTACACTTCAACAACAGTACAAAGGCAGTTCTGGTAAAAAAATGCACAGAAACAGAAAAATAGGGTACTAACACTACGCACATTATGTATCCCTCAATCACTGCAACTTTACAGGAAGTTTGCATTTTCTCAAAGAACTAAAAGGCCACATTAATCATAATTGTTTACCTTGACATGGATCCCTCTCAATTTACTCAAACGGCGTCATCCCATGAAACTTTCGTAGTCGTAATACGTAGAAGGAATATGCGCTAGTGTGGGCGAACAGATCTAAGATGCGCCATTACATATAAAACATATTTAATTTTACGAAGATCCGTATTAGAGTGTCGGCATACTTTTCAAACAGACCAAAACATGTCCCTGAGTTAAAAGCGAAATGGAAATACTGGCCGGGTTTTGAAACGCAAGTACAAGCTTTCTTAGAAGATATGCAAACATGAATTAGAAAAAAATCTAGTAAATTAGATAAATACGTAAGGACTCTTTGTCCACGATGCGTTTCAAAAACGGCCGGTTTTTGCTAAGCAAATAAGGTTCTACAGCAAACTTCAAAAATTTTCTTCAGACTACGCTGAAGAAAAATTTAGACTACGCGAGACGGGTATGGGAATCCGACCACCAATTGAGCCACAATTAATGAAACAAAATAAAACTGAATAAAGTACCTGATGAAGATCAGGTGACAGTAGCGAGTAAGCGAGTAGTGTCCTGTGAGGCAATCCAGTCATTTCTGAAACAACTAATAAATGTAATAAATTTCCCTTAAATTGTGTTTCCTCCCCCACTTCAGTATCCTGCAAATAAAACACCACCAAGGGCGAGGGCAATGCTGGTTCCGAAAAAAAAATTATGAATGAAGGTGCCAAGCGGTTTAGTGGTTATAAGGTAGAACATAAATGAGAAGGTAGTCAAAACACAAAACGTACGTTCTTCGGCCATCCAACGTGTATATCAGCGTGGCGTATTCAGAAATTCAGAGGGAACGGGTTTCGTTGTGCGTTCTCTAAAATATCTAATGAAAATCGGTTGTTCTAAATAAACAGGCAGCTGAAATACAATACATATAACGCCGAACATATGTAATGTCAAAGAATTCCAAAGTCTCCCGCCCCTGAGTGCAACTGCAACATTTTCCCCCCCATCCCCCCCCCCAGACATAACTGAATCATGACTTTGGTTTTTCAAGACATTGGCACGAGAAAAACATGAAGAATAGTAAGTAATAACGCACTAACTTGTCAAATACTTCCTCCGTTTCGATTCCTGCGCTGTCAACCGTCCCATCCATTTTGTACTACTCCTTTCTCCACTGGCACTTCATTGTCGCCTTATCTGTTACAAAAAACATTAGCACTAATAAATAAGCAAATACTGGGTAAACGAAAAAAATATACAAAAAAAAAGGAAAAAACTCAGAAAAAAATGAACCGTGCATTTTGTTCAAAACCGTGAAATGCACGGTTAGTGCGAGCAAGGCGGCATGCATGACCGGCAATACCGTACTCAAAAAAATCATGCCTGCCGCACGATTGACGGCATACATGCTTTTTGACTTAAATGACCGCATGCATGCGGAAGTTCAGCCATGTCTACAGGGGTTTCCAAGTATGTTGAAAATTAACCGTATTTTGGAAACTACATGAGAATGTTTTTTTTATACTAAACACGCAGATTTCGTGCAAAATACCGTAGTATTGACTATTGACATAAACACGGAGATCTTTTAGGATACTTGGAAACCCCGTAATAACTGAATAATTGTAAGTTCCCAAGTTATCTACACCAACAGTTTTCAGCCTACCTCCACCAAGGACCTACAGTGGTTGTACAAAATAACCAAGTAATAAAAAAATTGTAAAATCTATCCACCTCTACCTCATCAATAGCCGACGGCGCTATCCGCCCAAAAATATCAGTTCTACTCTTGTTTGGTCTAGGCGCTTTCCTAAGTCTAGGCGCTTTACATTTAACCCCTAACCCGCGAAAAATAAAATAAGAAACAAATGCCAACCTCATCAATAGCCGTTGGCGCTATCGCTATCCGCCCGTTGGATGCGTTCCTCGTGTGATGAGTCTTCGGTGTCTGCGTCTCTCCCAATAACTCGTCGTCTGACTGTGCGGGTCGGGTTAGAGGTTCCTGCAAACAAGATCAGAAATGAGTAAAGCCCATAAGACCACACTACATCGTTACGTTTCTTAGCTTAGCTTACGCTACACAGCCAACATTTATACAAGCAAACAGTTCGGTACATAATAGCCCGTATTCTCGTGACGACGGAAATGTTCCGTTGGGGAACTCATTTGTATGCAAATTTTTCCTCAAGGTAGACTAGATAGTCGAGAAATTTGCATACAAATGTGTTCCCCAACGGAACATTTCCGTCGTCCCGAGAATACGGGCTATTAACGAAAAAAAACTGCGTCTGTTCAGAAACTTTTCTTTTGTTTCCCCGACTTGGAAATCAGAAAACTCTAAAACCTGACCTACAGTAAGAAAGTAAGAAAGCCTCAATATCGTGTAATAAAGTAATAAAGTGTAATAAAATACCATATAGGTTAGTTCTAATACTAAATGTTGACTGTGTAACTGTACTCCGCAATACGTAAATGTGCCTAGGCTATATATAGACTAGAAACAAAACGTAATAGAAACAGTACAAGAACTAAAACCCATATAACAAGTGTTAGCAGATATGGCAAAATGGAACGATAAAATGTTAGAGTATGTGCGAAGGCAGACATTTGGAGTTGTTAAATGTATATCCTCGTTAAATTCGCAATGCTTACAATTAGTTTTCCTCTATAAAGCTAGTATATGACGGTAAGGACACCAGTATGATGGTGTCCTCACCGCACCAACATCTTAGGGTACCTTAAGCCACTACCTCAAGAATTGTCTTCTTTGTCCCTACGACTCGTTGATTCAATAAACATTCATTATTATATATAGCAATTATTAAATCTCCACGACGTTAGTTCGCTTCACTAGGGCATAGTTCCCCTCCTTATGATCTTTCGTCTTCAGTGTTCATCTCACAACTCCTCTCAATTGTCTCTCATAAAAATAAACACGACAAGACATCCAGAAATTTAGAGGCAAATTAAGGCTCGACTACTTAACTACTCTACTTGAAAGCATAAAGTATCTAACATTCCCCTATCGTCTAACAAATTAACTGAACTGATCGGTTAACTAATCTAACATAATTACAACAACGTGCTAATTAGTGAAGCAAGACACCGACAAAATTCACATAAAACAAGACCTGTGCAACCGGAGTGAGGTCCTATAACTGAGCACTCTTACAGCAAAATAACAATTCACAAAATTATTACTAATTATCGTTAAATTAATATCATTAATACTAATATTAATAATATTAACAACCCTAATAAATATTAAGCTAATCTAACTAAATGACTTTTGTTCCACCAAATAATAAACAACCAGAACTTCCAAACATCCAGTAAGCAAATGGTATGCTGAATGTGAAGCCGGACTACTTAAAGCGAAATACCGGCCGGTCTCAAATACATGCATTCCTATGCATTTACGCAACGTGGGGTCTAATTGGGGTCTAGTTTTTATTCTAATCACAAGAAAGCAGGTGTACGCAATGCGTGTAAAAAATCGGCCGGTATTTCGCTTTAACTTGTAGGTAGATGAAAACAAATCAAAACCCACCATTTCATCCGAGTCCTTGGACGGTTTTCCAACGAACCGCTGCATGATTCCCCGTATTATACTACCCGGAAGCCGTTGATGCTCGTGAATTAGCGCACGAACTTCACGTTTAACTCGTTTTCGAACCTGTAAATGTAAAGTATGGAAGTTGGGTAAGGTCGAAGAGCCCGAAAGCTGTTTTCTTATAGTGTACTAGACAACTGCATTCCCATGTATTATATGCAAATTTCTGTATCCGTTTGTGACTGTAGAGCAATAATTTGCATAAAATACACGGAAATGCAGTTGTCCAGAATACGCTTCGCACCCAATAACATGGAACAGTGAAACGTTGCATTGAGCCACCCACCCTCCTTCAACAAAGGTGCATACACAAAATAATTCAGAGCTTCAAGGAGAAAATAAATACCAAAACACATCCAAAAGGGAAAACGATGAAGAACAAGAACATAAATCTCATAACCGTTACCTCTTCTGGTGTTACCGTAGCGCAGTCAAAGTAAATCGGTTTTCCTAGATGCGTAATCATTTTGACCGGAAATCCACCATAGATTGGACATAGTGGGAGCTTGGTCTTCTCGTAGAGCCATCTAAAATAATATAAAGTACATTAACAAGCTGAAAATCAGGTGTTTCACACTTACTACCTTGCTGAAAGCCACACGAATTGAATGCGAAGTCTGCGCACGTAGAAACCGAATGCTTTTAACTGGATCATAGGAGACCGACGTGTCTCGAACAAATTAGCTTACAAACCACTCAAAAGGTAAAACCAACCGTAGGAAAGAGCGTCCCCACTCAGGTGTTCTGAATGCGTCGCGACAATTTTCCGTGAACATCGGAATCACTGGCTGAAAGTATCAACATATCCATAATTAATTAATTAAGAAATGAATAAGAATACCAAAAAGAATAAAATCTATAAACAAAGAAAAACTGAAACATAATGTTTCTTCTACAGCATATTTACTGATAATGTGATGAATGATATTACGTCCGTAATACTCAAATCACCCCTACCGTATTAGCACCAATCACAACCCGTGCAAATCCTAGACGCTTTCCCCACAATATATCATAGAGATGGGGATCGGAAAAGAGGGCCTCTCGGACACCTACAAATAACACAAATTATACACACACACACTCACACACACACAAACACACACACATACAGACACACACACAAACACACACACAGACACATACACACACACACATAAAGGAAAGAAAACTATGCCAATTCAAATTAAGTTAGTTAAGTGGAAAAAAATAAGTGAAGCTTATAACACTAGACTAGAACCTAGCAAGTCTTCACTACTCATGATGAAGGAGTATACAGTTCGTTTACTATACAAATTGTTCTACAGTTTCGTTTACTACACAAATTGTTATACAATTTCGTTTACTATACAAATTGTTATACAGTTTCGTTAACTATACAAATTGTTATACAATTTCGTTTACTATACAAATTGTTATACAATTTCGTTTACTATACAAATTGTTATACAATTTCGTTTACTATACAAATTGTTATACAATTTCGTTTACTATACAAATTGTTATACAGTTTCGTTAACTATACAAATTCTAATATCCTTCAAGTGCGTATAATAGTTCAGGTTCAGTTCAGAGTTCAGACTGTTCTAGTGTCCATAATATGAAAAAGCCAGTATATGAATAGGAATAAACTAACCTCCGGGTGCAATACATAGTAAATGTCCCTCTTTCAGATTTGCCACACAGTCCTCCACAGTGCCCGGGGTAACTGAGAACAGCTTGCACAAAACTCCCCATCCTAAACAAGAAGTGAAATAAAAAAGAACTAAACATGCATCGAAATTTCCAATAGCATACAACATAACGTTTAAAAATATCATTAGTACTTAAATGGAATACTATTACTAAATACATCAGGTGTCTACAAGCATAAGATAAAAATCAATTGTCAAAGAAACTTACCCGGAATTTTGAATATAAACTTGTCTCCGACACAGTGCAGTGACCGCTTCTTATGGATAACAATCTGAAAAAATATCGATGCGTTTCAATTTAAAAAAATGGCCTCAATACGTTATACATTGTTCGCTAATAATGTACTACTTAACCAAACTCATTGTCCTAAATTAATATAAAATCACAATCAGTAATTCATTTAAAATGCACGTGAAACATCATGAGATACGCCACGCATAAGCAAAAACTGTCTCACCGAAAAAGAAAACAAGCATACCTTTGAAATCAGATAATAAACATCCAAGGGTAGTGATCCGTGGTAGTAAATGAAGAGGGCCGGACCATCATCCGGTACGTTCTCAATACCGTTCACTTCATATCCTAAAAGAAATAAATGACATCCTAACCCTAGTTAGATTACCGCTACCTTAGCAAGTCCTTAGTTTATTCTTTTGTTCTATGATATGCGCCCCAGAACGTAGTACTAGCAGTGCTACTTCGAAAGACAAAATGTTAGCTTCATCACTGGTCACATACATAGCTCCTGCTCCTTTAGAAACAATGGCTAAGCTCTTAGCAATGGTAATGGGAAATTAAAGCGGATGTCTACATATACTTCGCCTTTTTGAAATCCCATTTATTACTTTGACGCAATATTTTACAACGCAAACATTTCAAGTTCAACAAGGACACTACTCTGCTTTATTCATGAAACGCATTAGTATTATTAGTAATTGTTCTAAATCGAACAACGAACCGTGCCATACGTATCCCACAGCGTCCCAAAATGAAGCGATGGCCACACGTGCTCCATCCCAGTATGACGTGTGGTAAGCCTGTAGAATTTAAATATTTATTACTCAATGCAGCATATCAGCATCTACAAAGCAAAAATAATTTTGGTTTGGCTAGTTTGGCATCTTAGTATTAGAACCAAATCGCGCACATCGATAATTATCCAGATTACATCTAAGAAGTAATATCCACGGAATGCTGATCAACTACAAATAATGCGTCCGTTTTCCTTTCGATACCTTTTTAATACATAATTTAAGTGAACCTTTACTTATTTTAGGCACTTATGAAATGTTTGAAAATGTAAATTTGGACCCCTAAACTGCACAGAAGCACTATGTGGGTCCCACGTTACGTTACCATACAATAACAAATAATAAAACCATAGCTCACCTCTCTGATTCGATGTCGAAGCCCGTAGACGTGTAGAAATATAACGCATCCGTATATGAATACCACCAAGAAGATCGGTAGGACAAAGATCACAATAATGGGAAGGAACAGCCAGAGGAGATACTGGAAACAAGAAAGTTTATTTTAATAAATAAGCTTATTCGATTGGTTCCTTTTAATTCTGGCTCTTTGTTGGACCCGCAAACAATAGTACTATGCACACGAACACGTTAACTACCGGCCCGCAACTAAAAATTCAAAGGTTTTCTCAAGAGACCACGGGTTTTTACTTGTTATTAGAGCACATGGTAACGGTACATCCGTAGATCTTGAAAACATCCCTATTTCACGGAAAAAATTCCCTGAGGCCATATTCACCACTCAATTCCTCTTATTTTTCTCTGCGTGTCTCACATTAGAGTGATATTTTCTGTCTCCCAGGCCCAGGGAATAGTTCCCCGAGGGAATCGGAGTGGTGAATATGGCATCAGTAACAATAGGTCATTTTAGCCTTATCTTTTCGTTGCAAATTGCAACTTTTACGTGCAAATCACACCGCTATTTTACATAGCAAAAATTCATCATGTCCTCACCTCCATAACTCAACAGGCATGTTTAAATAAAACCCGAGTGGCTATATTTAGTGCAGTGAATAGTAGTTCAAGTTCTTGTAGTAATTAGACCTCAAAGCAAAGTCGCAAACTAGAAGACTAGAATACAATAGTAAACGACAATACGGGAATAATCGGAACAACATCAATGAGAGAAAACGGGAAGGAGTATCGTAATCGTAAGCTTCACGATTACAATATTTTTTCCATAAACGGTAAAATAACAAAAAATTAATTAAATAAAAGGCTACTAATAAAATTATAGTAAATCTCAAAAAAAAAAAGTTAGATGAGAAATAGAAATAAAGCCTCACGCGTGGAAATTTAAGTTCAACACATTAAATAAGGACATGAAAATAAAATTTTAAGCCCATTAAAACAGTCTCCCAAAATTTTTAATTATTTAAAGAAATAAATATTACTATTTCTATTTGACAAAAAAATGTTTATTTATGATAGTCATACATATCTAAAACAAATAGCGAAATAGCCGCGTTTTAGTGCGTCATAAACGTCTAAAGGTGTAATTTACTAAATAAATAATTGAGCCTTTTGAGGAGAATGAGAGCCGGGAATTAAATTTATTCTGACTGCGGGTGTGCAGTGGAAAGGGCCCTCATTAAATCGGGTGATGACGTTTGCAGAACGGAGAGGGATGAAGAACAGCAAGAGAGAGAGAGAGAGAGAGAGAGAGAGAGAGAGGGGGAGAGAGAGAGAGAGAGATGAGATTGCGCAGAGATACACACAGAAATGACATTTAGAGACTTTAGAGATTTAGAAGAGCTATTGAAAAAATGGATACATCAGAGAAATAGCGCAGGAGACAGGAAATAACTCCAGAAGCAGAAGATATACAGACGATAGACGAATGAGAAAAGAGTAGTGAATTAAAGTAAAATACGGACTGATAGCGATACACTACCTACATACAGACGATATAGGCAAGACACAGTCGGACAACAGTTTGAAGACCTAAGGCCCGGAGGCTCCCGGGCAATTCCGGACAAGAAGATAAGATAAGGCACAGATAACAGAACAGAAGAAGGTAATTAGCTAATCACGAGGTAAACATCTCCTGACCCGACGGACGGTTCTCAACACTCTAACTAAGAAACTAACCAAGAAACACTTACACGGACTTACAGAATAAAAACGAATATCGACACTACGAGATAACAGGAATTTATGCACACTTTGCTATTTTGCACATGTCACTCAAACACATTATTAACTAGGGGCGCATATAAATATCAAATATGATATGAAATACTACGGACCAACAGCTGATATTGCTGGACTCCAAACTCCGATAGATTAAAGAGCAAGGACATGCATTTCTTCAAGACTCGAGAGTTATAGCTTTCACGCGGTTTCGATTTCAAATCACTAAACCAAGAGCGAACAAGAAAACTACACTGTAGACGTAGAGTTTAAAAAATAAGTCCTAATGAATATTTGAATAGTTACATTTTCACAAATATAAATTGGACAATTTGAACAAAATAGTCAATTCGAATTCACTGAATGCAAAGCTCCAGAGCGTCAGGAATCGGCAGGAAATGCAAACACACGAAGAACAGAACAAAGAGGGAATATTTGCACTTTTGTCAATTCCACAAATATGTATTTGTATTGATTTATGAATATTACCACAATTTCCACTAGAGAAGAAAACAAAGAGATGGGAATATTGCTACGTAATAATATGTAAACCCATAATTCAGTTCTTTATGTAGACTTCAAAGAAAACTTCTTTCCTAGGCGTAAACTACTCCGAGCCTTCACGGACAAGGTGCCAAAATCTCAAAGCCTGCACAGTATTCAACAAAAACGTGTAAAATCCTAAGAGCAACATACTGGCAGAAGATTCAGACGATTATTTAGTGCCATGTCTAAAGACCGGGAGTGCGCCACAAATTTTCATTCTAATTACCGTACTACAGTCTCTTCAAGCATCTGTGCTACAGAACACCGTATAGTATAGAGGAATCGAACCCTTGGCCTTCGTTTTACCAATCCCATGCCCTCACCACTATACTACCGGTGAGTACACCACAATGTGTTAATGAACTCTCACCTCCAAATAATCGAGGTCAATATGATCGGCTCCCCATGTGATCCATAATAACAATACTTCCACATGCGGTCGTAACAAATCGGGCCATTCAAATGATTCTATTGAATTGAAGAGAGCGGCCGCATGGGCGGACATTACACACGCACCTGAATTCAAATAATGATTAGAATAATAAAAAGATTATTATCTAAATTTGAAGTATACTTAAATTATAAAAACATTGTATATTAAGGATTAACTAGCTAAATTGAATAACATTTCTGTGGAGCAAATGTGGAAAAGTGGCAGGGGGGACTGATTTACATAGTACTCAAAACGCTTATGTGTAACATCCTAATATTTTGATCCCCCCACACTACAACGACGTAAATACAGTACCACACAGCAATAAATATATCAATATTAGTTAAAGCCGAAAAATACGCACGTAGATAATACATATTGGTTATATAACCAAATAAAACGATTCAGATAGATCATAAGTACCACATAAGTACAAAAAAACTTTATCAATTCACAAGTAACTCTCCATGTACAAACAAACAAACCAACAGACATCATCGAATACTTTCAAAATATCACTGTGCATAATTGCAAAGCCCAACCACGATTTTCATAATTAACCACGATTTAGATCAGATATTCATAATTAAAAGGAACACAGCCACTCCAATGTACATTAGACCAAGAGATGAGATAAATTATGCCGTCTAAAAGTTCCAAATGAAAATTGCACAAATTATTACAACTAAATTATGCATACAAATACAACAAACATGAAAGAAAACGGAATAAATTATGCGTGATAATGCAACTCTAAGGTAGGGATAGAAGTGACATAAGTAATTCAGTATCACATACAAACATACAACGCAGGGGAAACAAGTTGCAATATGAAAGATCAAGCATAAACAAAAGCAAACGGTCATCCAATCCAATTCACAATCACTTGGCACAAACTAACCTTGGCCAATATCATCATATCACATTACATTCAATAAGTTTAACAAAAGCACACAACGTTCTGGCAAGAATCTCGTTGTAACTAACCGTAAAGTCGTTTATACTGGTTATTGCAGTGTATAGTACATAGTGGTAATACAGTTCAATTAAATGAAAACTTACACAAGTCTTAAATATACAAAATAGTAAGATAGTACAATGATACGCAAAAG
Organism: Pelodera strongyloides; assembly: GCA_036852015.1. Taxonomy (NCBI): domain Eukaryota; kingdom Metazoa; phylum Nematoda; class Chromadorea; order Rhabditida; family Rhabditidae; genus Pelodera; species Pelodera strongyloides. Next base: position 194,796 of record JAANDG010000146.1, on the reverse strand, counting down.
TAGAGAATGAAGCAAGAATACAAGGGACTTTATGGCAGCCTTGAGCCAAATTGCATAAATAAACATCAAAACTGTGTATGTTGGAATAAATAGAAATAATGTCACCTGATTCCACCGAGGCCATAGAGCCACAGTATCCTCTTTGAAGATCAAACTAACAGCAAATCATCAGTCCTCCTTATACATTATCCAGGCGTGTTTCTGATTGTCTACAGCATATGAATAGGCGGTAACCACCTTCCAGCCATATTTTTCCAACGCGTTTGCCACACAAAGCGGGTTCAGCTTCGAGTGGAACTTTGAACTGAAGAGGTAGGACATTCTATGTACAGTGTCAACTCAACTACTCAACAATAAAAACAAATGATATTCCACCATACGGTTACAGTACACTACGCCTCATACGCATACTACACTAACAAAGCGGATTGAGCTTCGAGTGGAACTTTGAACTGAAAAGTGGGGAATAGCAAAATTTACAGTAACACTACGCTACGCATAAACTAGTCAGTCACTACACTATGGTACAGACAATCATTCACCACATTCCACAATAAACAACAAACAAATCCGTCTTTGCATTAATCATATCGCATTTTCAATAGAAACGTGAAAAACGATAAAAGACTGTGCTAGCTCCCAGTGGTCAATATACAAATGATGATGTAGACATTGCCAGATTTCATGAACATGGTTGACATGGATGCCATACAGTACGAAAAAAGAACCCACCACAGGCACGACATCGGCGAATGTTTCTTACAGTACAAAATGTGTTCTTCTGACAAAGGAAGGTCGAAATCCAGTCCCTCCTTCGAGATGCAACATCCTTTATCTGACAGTTTGTGTGCCGTTATCACAATGTGCGGCATCTGCAATGCAAAATCTAATTAAATTAAAACCATTATAGTTATTACAAAACATACAAATACCTGTAACAAATAAACTAACTAACATAACATAACAAATACAAATAAATAAATAACATAACAGATAAACTAAATCGGTAATGCTAAACATTAAACATACAAGTACTCATAATCAAGAGAATGATGAAGTAAGGAATACATTTAAAAGAAGGACTCGGAAAAGCTTGACTTACACACACAACTATGCGGAACAGGAGAAAATAGATGAAGACAACGCGTTTACAAATATTGCAACGTTCACACGTACAGTAATGGTGATTCATCAAAAGTACAAAACAATCCTTAAATTGTAAACATTTATCATCACCTTAATAACAACAATGTCCATTACAGTATCTATATAGTTATATTTTGTCCGAATTATTCTAAACCTACTACCCTACAAAACAAGAACTAGTATTACTAACTAGAAATAGTAAATACATATTAATAACGCAACTCTATACTTAAAAATGACTCGTATTCAACAGCACTTCTGTGCTTCAAGAAATAAAAATAAACCTATTTAATTAATACATTAATGTTTGCAATTCATATCACTACCTCTATGCCTATAACGAGTTTCGTCACCTTATTATTCTTATTTTCCCAAAGCATAAACATCTGTATGATATCATATCAATGGCAGTGTGAATGCACATTGCACAACAACACACCTCTATCAGTGCCATCCATAACTTAAAAAGGCCAGATAATAAATCTACTAGGCCTATCTAAACAAACGAAACAGAAATTGAAAACGCTAATCTGATTCCATTTCGTCCTTCTTATTTCCTGTTTTAGGCCAAGTTCCCGCGTCGTATATGACAAATGTGCCTAAAAGTATTAAATAACCGCTTTTGCTATTTCCATTTCAGACCAGGCTTGTCTCGCCTTTGGTTTTTCTGTCCCTTTTCTAATAAACACTATATCCTACAGTATGAAAAAGGCTAAATGGCTAAAGGTGGTACGTTTTTTGAAATTGCGCTCATGTATCACATGCAAACATGTGCCAGTGTATTTCCGGAATAGTAGAACGATACACAGTCTGGCTCAGCATATTCGCAACAGAAAACGTGACATATCGCAACAAACAACAACACAAAATCCAACCTGAATGCAGTTCCAATCGCACCTTACTCGCTTTAAACTCGGCTTGCGGATTAGCTCGGACTGCATAGACATCCAAGAATCCACAGTCTAACGATCCCGTCACAGGTATTCGCAGCTGGAAACAGAGATAGTGATTCCCCTTTTTTGGGCATGGGACTCACTTAGTGCCCGATTTCCTAACCTTGCCTTCCTTGCCTTACCTTACCACTGTCACTGAGCACGGAATAATGAAATGACCACTAGACTAGTTGGGTCAAGTAATTAACACCAAAGCCACGCGGTTGAAACATCGTGTAATGAATAAAGTCGAGGAGTAAAACTTAATGACTTAATGAATTACAAATGCGACTCGCACACAAGCTACAACAAGATCACAATCGTGTATCATCGTATCATGTCAGTAAGCCAAGAAACATAAAAACACTCCCACGCAGATAGTCTGCCTGACATTACATATAGGTCGAGTGTATACGGAAATGTAAAAACAATAAAGTTGCCCTACACAATGCACACATTTGCCAATTCATGAAAAATATTCAGATCGGTAAATCACTGCCAACCTGACTTGTCTGCTTGTCCACGTAATTTCGATGTCGATCAGCCAGATCTACTTGTCCAAGTTGAATTGGCGGACCAAGAGTTTCCTAAACGTATCGGGTAATGTTAAAGGGGTAGGGCCCGTTGGTCCTGATGCTTGGCAATGCCATTTCCATGTACTTTCAAAGTTTCAATGGACCAGAATTTGGGTACCGCTGTCCACCACGCACGCCATTCACAATCGTCTGCTATACCATAGTCCATAATACCGTAATCTTAAATGAATCATGATGTCAGATACATGTGTCGTACATTACAGTAGGCTGCTAGAACACTTTATACATCGTTAATTGTCAAGCAATATATAGTGATTGACCTGATCAAAATAACACAAATAGGGCACTAATTCATTAATAATGAAATTGAAACATACCCTTGCTTTCGTGTGATCCGCAACAATGGTTAAAGATTCGCGATAGTGCGGCAATTTCCTAAAAAAAGGTTCTTTTATAATGGACGGACAAATCCCTTATGATAGACAGTGCAGAGCTCGTCGGAGCATTCACATACATTCTTTATTTTAACTGAAAACATGAGATGCACAAAAGTGAGAAACACATATGAACCAGAACAAGCCAAATGTGCAGGTTTCAGGAGCTGAGTCCATACCACTCCAATCACCTCGGGGAAGTACTCCCTGGGGACAGAAAATATCACTCTAACGTGAGACAGGCAGAGAAAAAGACGGGAATTCCCCACGGGGAATTGAGTGGTGGGTATGGCCTCAGCATTCTTCTAGCTCTCAAATGAGCAGACATTGGACACAAGAAATCTCAGATACATGGAAGAGAAGGAAAAAAGGAACCAGTCTTACCTAACTTTTCCTTGCATATGTTTCTGTGCGAGATAAAGTCCGGTGGCTCCGACCAAAAACGTTCCCGCTGCAATTTGAACCAAAGTCGAATTTTTCATCTATAAAATAATTACACATCATATACACTTTTGTTAGGCGCCAATTAGTGATATACTTGTACACCACCCCTTCACAAACGAATACGAACTCACTCAGCTAGACAAAAAGAAAAAGAATCTCAAACCACTGAACATCATAAAAACACCAAAAACTACAAAGCTAGAAAACCGCACTTGCATTAAACAACCCCTACACTACTGCATTGCATACAATATGACGGCACTACCCAAGCACCTAATGCAATAAGAAAAAAACTCACCTTAGCTACGGCCGCCATCTTTCAACGTCTCTTTGTGGAAGTTACAAGAAATCACCTGATCGGCATAAGCAAACTCTAAGGTAGTAATCTGAAAATAAAATACCACAATAATTAGTAGTATACAGTACGGGATAAAATCGGTACTGTCTCGCATAAATGGTTCTGGTTCGAGAGTGTTCGAGTGTTTCACACACGGTGGTAAGCCGTAAGTAAAAAAAAAAAACAATTGGAAAACTGGAGACTTTATTAGGACTAGGGCATATGTAAACTTTACAGCAAAATGCATTACAAAATAATAACAGCAGCATGAATGTCCACTGTGCAATCCAACACATGAAACCTTTACTGTACTTAGTACTTTCAAAAATCAAAAATTAATTAAAAAGCAGGTGAAAATATTGTCATTCCAACAACAATGATCATACACGTGCTACACAATCTTATCTAATTATTATTTCGCCGTTGTTCTTTTCAGAATAAAGTATTCTACATATAATATATCTACGGAGTTTTAAGGAAGCATAATCAAAAAGAACAGAAGCAGAGTGTTCTAATATCCAGTGTTACATAGCACTAACCATACTAATACTAACTAACCATAAACTACATCATTTTCTAAAATTAGGGGAAAAGGATTTAGTGTTCTTTGTGAAGAGTCCATACACACGTTTGTCCAATACCCGACATCGCAACCACTCTCCAACCCTCTTTTTCCAGCATATTTAGAACTCGGCCAGGAGTATGTGGTGATACTAACCTAAATGAATAACTTTAAAAAAAAAACTTCAAGTATTTTGTATATATTAGGTAAAAAAATGAGTAATCAATATTTATCTTATAAAAGGCATGTCTCATTTATTACTGAGAGATTACTGTATTACGGTAGGTTCTGAAAATTGACCTCAGTTAAGCAATGGATCGAAAAAAATCACGCTGCTTATTACAGTGAAAAAACACCACGTACGTAAAATATATAGTAGAAGTATGTTACTTATTCGAAAATAGATGACTTACTCAACAAAATTGTTTCCACATTGTTTCCGTGGTTTTGCTTCCAGTAATTCCATCAGTTCCGGATCAGCTGTTTCAGAATCTCCCACTAGGGTCGGACCTGTCTCAAGACGAGTTTGAGTTGAAATCAGCATATAAGGCATCTGAAAACAGTCGTAACATCTTTGGTTATGTAGGTTTTAAACAAACGTTTCACAAAGCAGCACGACATAGTATAGTTACAGTGAGATTTCTCAGATAATAACATTCGTAAAACAATAATCTATGAGCAATATCAAATTACATTAAACGATACGGATATACACTAAAAGTTTAAAGAATGATGCCAAAAACCGAACAGAATCGAAAACTCAACAATTCTCCAAAGATATAATGTTGTGATTTTGATTGCGTTTACCATCGTGACACAAAAAAATCAATGCGATCATTATCAATTCATCATATAAAAGAAAAGATGCGAGACGAAAAGTAAAACTAAGAAACAAAAAGGGACATGTCATTAGTCATTTATAACCAAGCTCGGAGTATAAAAATAAAGCATACATTGCCACACAACAGAATATACAAACGAAAGTAACTAAAAATAAATTTCAAACAAAAAAACATTCCGCACTAGACTTCCAAAAAAGGTAGTCCTTGAAAAGACCGGTTCATAATCAAAACGCAGACTCGCAACTAGTCGCAACACGCGCTGCCTACGAAGGTCTAGGCATTTTGTCAACTGCCAAAATTGATATGCAGAAAGAAATGAGTAATAAAAAACTCATGCGCATATTTTAAATATTGGTAACGATATAAAATAAAACTTCGCAATGACACAGGTATTAACTATCGTGAAGTCAACGAATTGAGCGCAAACATATATAAATTTTAGGAATATTTTATTACACGAAACGTAGAAAAAGAAAAACAAAACATTATTTAACAGTTTCTAGTATTCAACTGTTTAACTTCATAAACATATCCATATCCTACTTCAAAAAGCAAAACATCAATCTCCAAATTTACAAAAGGCATTCAACGGGGGCAATATCACCAGGACCAGGAAATATACATACCTTTTTGAATTGGGGCTAAATTTCTATATTCATACCAGGTTGGGGTAGACAGTGTAGATAGACAAATTTCCAAATCTATTCCGATATAGTAACTAACATCTAACATGATAACAATCAAACAAATACGAAATACGAGTTCCTCCCAAGAATGAAGAAACAAAAACACCCGAGATACGGACAGTTAGGGCTACACACACGATACACGCACACGTAAAACCCCCCATCACTAAGAAATTGGCTCACTCAAACAAAAAAGTTCCAACATTATTCAGAACATAATTTCGAACTTTACGATATGACTGATTATGAGTCAGTGAGTGAAACAAGACAACAAACAAGAGTAAATGAATGAACAGAACAACAAGATAAGATAACGCAATAAAAGTGAGCTTGCTATCAAAGTAAGAGAGTACAGAGACAAAAAAAAGAATATTTAATGAGCAAATAAAAATTCATTAACTTTCAACATGTTCAGTTGTAAGCCGATTGTCGAATCGATACAAAAAAATCTAGTTTACGTATATCTCGTTACAGTAATAAGTTAAGATTTAAACGCTAACTAAGCTCAGACTCAACGAAAAGATGAAACCAGCCTGTCTTTAATTATCCTAATCAATCCCTGACGGCAGACGTTCCCTGCATCATCGACATGCTCAGTCCTTCGTCATCCTGAAAACAGGACAAACAATTATGTCACGACTTGTTTCTCGGGATTAGATAGCCTTTGAGGGCTCCCACTCCCGCCAGACTCCAGTATTCGCTAGGGAAAAAAGCCCTAACCAGAGGCCATATTCACCACCCCGATTCCCGCGAGGAAATATTCCCTGGGGACAGAAAATAGCACTCTAAAGCGAGACACGCAGAGATAAACACGGGGAATTTCCCATGGGGAATTGAGCGGTGAATACGGCCTCTATATTCCCTTGGCCTACGCCTAGCCCCGTAACCAGGAGCCGGGCCGCCGGGGAGCCGCAATGCAATTCCACACTCCACGTGCTGAGTATGATGCATACATGGTTGGCAACAGTTCACAATAAGGACAGTTATTTCAAATGCAAATGAGTCACCGTAAGTAAACATATTTCATCTTTCACCTCTTCTTTTTTCTACCCATTTCTTTACTATCACATCTTTTAGCGTCAGCCTCCTTCATCTACCCCCGTACAACAAAGAGTCCCATACATCATCAAAAGTAAAACGAGAGTAAGAAAAGGCCATGTATGATGGATGAAATGAGATGTTTGAAACATTTCATTTCACCCACCCTTTTCTAATTTTTTTTATCTGCTATCATAAGTGCGGCCTCGGCATCAGTACTGCACTAACCTGTGGTGGCGGGACTCCCGGCAAATGCAAAGGCCTATCATGTCTCTGTGTTCTCCAAATATACAACGGATGGAATTGAATTGCCTCGTGTGTGTTCGCCAGCTGCGACTGCAGATAATCAACCCTGAAACAATAACCGCGTAAACTCACACACAAACAGTCCCAGTACAAAACAATGCATATTTCTCAACAGCATAACAAACTTGTTGCAATCGTTCAATTACGCCCAAGCAGCGATCCTAAACGAGGGAGGGAACAATAAACGAATAAACTTTTTGGTGAAACTCCCACAACATCTCTACTTCTACTCTCCACTTCGCTCCGCAATAAACTCATCAATCAAGACTTTTTAACTACTCATAAATAAAGAACACTAGTTGCTAAGACTGTGTACAGTAAGTAAACATAAATAAAAACTAATGCATACTGGTTTAGAAAAAAAGCTAAGCAAAGACAAACTACCGTTTCAGTGCGTTATCCACGTGGTCCTCCCTGATTGGTGACTTGGGAACCCTCAACTGGGCAATCTCTCCCACTTCTCCCTCTAATCGGTTATCTTGTTTCAACCTAAAGTAGAAGCATGACAAAGTTCAAGATAAAAAACACAACGACGATTAGTTAAATTTGGTAAACTTATTCCCGATAAATGATTTCGCTTTACGTTTTTTTATGTATTTGTTCATGCTGTATTAGTTTGCTTTTGTTCTTTTTCAGAATAAAGTATTCAATATTCAATATGAGAACCGTCGAATTGTAATTGCAGATCAAATACTACGATACTACGTGCATTCTGAGTATTCACAAATTATTCGTTTCAAAATGGAAATACTTTCTGCGTACTTCGTACTGTACTTCCAAACATAGTGCGTGGCCAGAATACGTCAACCACGACGAGAGTTTAAGTTTAAAAACACAGAAACCGCTATGCAAATTCACAAAAAAAAGTAAATAAAATGACCAACTCGGCAATGAGTCTCATCAGTTCCTCCTGTTCGATGTACGTCCTTCGCGCCAGTTCTGGCAATTGAATCGCAGAAAAACACTAAAAATCAGTTGCTTGAATACAAACAACTAATATATATTTTACGTTCAACTCTCAACAAACCTTACAATCCATGTTTCTACTCCCTATCAATGGCAGCTAACTACAACAAAAAAATACACACAATCACACGACGCACATCTGATAATAAAATAAACTTGTATCTCCAATATCCACATCCACAACTAACCCGAATAATCTTGAACAAACGCCTTTCGCGGAGAACTTGTTGCAATCGTTCAATTACGCCCAAGCAGCGATCCTAAACGAGGGAGGGAACAATAAACGAATAAACTTTTTGGTGCCTACCTAAAAACACCATAACATCTCTACTTCTACTCTCCGCTTCGCTCCGCAATAAACAAGTGGTTTTTTACTCTTCAGACAAATACACAAAAACAGGGCGAATCCAGAACAGCAACTATAAAGATTGCAAATATAGTTCATACGAAACGCTCACCTCAATGATTTTAGCTCGGTTTTTGTTCTTAATTGCTTCAATTCGACTGACAATGTCTCCTTCCATGTTGCACGCCTCTACAATCTGGAAACAACTGCTTTTATCCACAACAATGCTTGCTTTTCCTTCATAATGATACATACGGATAACATTCGATGCACAAGTAAATGTATGCTAAAAGTCTAAAAGTAGGTAACAAGGTACGGATAGGATGCGGTTGGCTCATAAATGGACAAAACGTTCTGTGGAACTGCGATCGAAATTCTTGGACAGATGACAGTTAAGCATTTAAGTTCCAAGTTCCAATCAAATAAACGACCAATACACATACCGTCTACCGTCAAAGAACAACTACTGAAAGAAGGCTTACCTTCACGTATATCTCCCCGCACTCTTTCCATGCTCGCACCATATGGGGAGATTGTCCAGGTAGTGGAGTAGGATCCTCATCAAGGAGCAGCTGCAGGAGGGTCCATCTAAAATATTAGGGCTAACTGACTCCTTTCATTTGGTACGCAATTTAATAACAAACAACTAGAGCTAACGAAACCTCCTTCCAACAATAAGGCGCGTGCCAAACATCAGTATATAAGAGCATTTAGTACAAGAGGAGCTTAACGAATTAGCCTAAGACAACATGAGCTCAGGAGCTCTCTAGTCATAATCCTATAACTTTACATAAACATAAATCACAGAAACTGGTCGCGAAACGGTCAAAATTATTACAACTTACTTCTTGTGCGCTGTCAATTGCAAAGGGTGCAAAGCTTGTGCCGGGAAAGTGATCGCATTCGCAAAGAACATACTGGCCTCCTCGAAACGACCCGCTTCAGTTAACAGTTCACCACCTGAATAACATTAAAGCGAAATGCTAGCCCCTTTGGAAAATTTGCATATGATAAGCAAATCCTATGTATCCTATGCTAATTTTGTACGATCGTCCACGGCAATCGTACAAAATTAGCATAGGATACATAGGATTTGCTTATCATATGCAAATTTTCCAAAGAGGCTAGCATTTCGCTTTAACAATATTAATAATTCCAGTGTTTGCAAGCAAACTCACAAGTGAAATATCCGGCACTCAAAATCAGTCGAGTAACGAAAAACGCACTTTTTGCATAAAGCAGAGAAACTAGCGCGTCCTCACAATAACAAGGTGAAGGTTAAAAAGGTTAAGGTTAGACCCGTCTTAACCTTGTTATTGTGGAGACGGAGACGGGCTCGTTTCCCTGCTTTATGCAAAAAGGGGTTGTAAGATGTGTGTAGCACTAAAACTATAGTAATAGTGATTAGAATTTTAAAATGTTTCGCAGGGTGTAGGAAATATAGGATCATGTCATCATACCAAAGTTCAAACTCTAGCTCTACACAAATTACAAAGTAATACAGATTACAGAGTAATACAGAACTCACCACAGACAAGGTAGATCAAAACAAAAACAGCATCGACCGTTGGCTTTGCACCCATTTTCGCTAGCTCGGTCACAGTTTGGGCCACACCGTTCTAAATGAAAAATATTTTCGTACGTCATTGCCAGTTTATATTTTATATATATAATTTCTCATATTAAAGGGTCAGGCCCATTTCAAATGACCCCTATTTTTGATGATTCCATCTGATTCTTCATGTCAAATATAGTAGGATATGATATTTTCCTAATTTTCAAGCGCAATATTCACGCAGTATTCGGCAATTTACCAGTGCCAGTCATACCCAACTATTTACCGCAGTTGTCACGCCCATTCTCGCTAATTGGGCAATATGCTCTATTGGGCGTGGCAATTGCGATATTGGCCAATGAGCGCGAAGGGGCGTGCCAACTGCGATAAATAGTTGGGTATGACTGCCCACGGTAAATTGCCGAATAGTGTGTGAATCTTGCGCTTGAAAATAAGAAAAATATTGCATCCTACTATATTTGACATCGAGAACTAGATGGAATCATCAAAAATAGTTGTCATTTGAAATGGGCCTGACTCTTTAAATATTCATTTATATTTCCAAAATACGGTAATTTTGACAGAAACACACACGTTTTTGGTATACTTGGAAACCCCATTAGAAGTAAAAGTGATACTAATGCCTGAGACAGGCGCGTTGCGGCTACGGCTACATGTTTGAGCCAATTGCGTACTCTCTACGGATGTCATAAATAAAATATCAACAGAACTCTTAAAAATGGAACTGAAATTCCCTAATGTTTCACATGATCGCTAAAAAATAGAAGAACCAAGTTCCTAGTTGCTAGTTGCTCAAAATCAGAATAAGGGATATAGTGAAACAGTAACCACAAGCCAAACCGGGACTTAATTAAACCGAAAAACGTAAAGTTTCACAAATTCCATATAATAGCGCAAAATAGTGCAACTTTTGCTAGAACATCCAATACGGTAACATTTCGGAATTGACCTATTCAGCTCTTTACTTACAAATCAAACAAAACACTAGTGGAGAACACATAATCAAATGTTTCACCCACCTCATTTAACATCGACCGAATCTCTACTTCAACATACGGAAGCACTTGTTCCAGCAAATCATGCGATCCCGAACGCACACACAACGAGAAGAGCATCGAGTGAAGAGAGGTGATAGTCTAAATAGGGAAAAATTTTAATTTTACAAAAAAAAAACGTAAGTGACACTACCGTTGCCGTTGTATTCAACACGTCAACACCACAGTTAATATCCGACAAATATCAACATGAACATTAAACAAAGTATTTCAGAATCAGAGTTCAGAACAAAACACACAAAAAGTGAACCTCGGTTAATTCTTTCAGAAACTAAAACAGGAACAAAACACAACTAAATAATATAACAACACACCTTGGATCCACGATCGACAAGCTTTTCAATACCCGCAATCATCAGAGGCACGCCCATTGTTGGCTGGAAAGAATTATCAGAGTCCGAACGCATACATACACGAATTTACAACTCGCGCGTCTTCTTGCTTCTTCTGGATTTACAGCCACGCACAAAAATAACACAACCAAGCCAACCAATCCTACCAAGCACAACGTACAATCCTACAGAATACAGAATGTTCAATATCAACGAAGACCACTTCGCCCTAACTTGTTGCAACTAACGAATAGGAAATGAATAAAATGCTACAGTCACTACTAATTAAACAAAACCCACGAACCAGTAGTCCTTCAGCAACGTGAACAAAAATATCGTGCAGCCGGTGAAAAATGTTGCAATCTGCAAATCAAATGAAAAGGTAACTAAACAAATACGGTAACAAGTAATAAGTAGTGGTAAACCTATCCTTTCTACGATCACAAAATACGATGCACGATGTACGATGCAGGGGCGTCGTGGCTCACTGGCAAAGTTCTCGTCTCTCACCCATACGACCCGGGTTCGAATCCCGCCCAGTGCTACCATCTTGCAAACATGCCACGGCGTCGGGAGTAAAGTTAAGGCGCTCCCCTTGCCTAGCCTTAGGACGGACCTTTCGCTCTGTATTATCTTCTGTGCCGTCCTCTACCGTCTACTTCACTCTATGGGACACATCGGCTAAGAGACACCGCCTTGGATTGGAGCTAAAAATGAAAATCCCCGACTTCGAGAGCAAACGGGACCCTGGATTCTACATGCTTAATGATTCTACATGCTTCTACATTCTACATGATTCTTCATGATTCTACATGCTACATGGATTCTACATGCTTCTACATGCTACATGTCTATGTGTGATGATTGTATGTCTGAATAAAGTGGTATTCACATTTTTTTTTATGCACATTAACACAGCACATATTCGGAAATGTAAAAGTGAAAACATGAAATTTTAGGTAAATATCTTCAACGTTTCAGCCGTACAGTAAATTTCGCGCACGCAAAGAGGGACTCTACCGCGCGCCTAGTTCCAGTTTCGCGAGGCAGCCTTCTCACGGGTTTGCGTTTCTTTTAATGAGTATAATGAGACGGAGAATTTTAATGAGAATAAACATCCAAACATAAATATTCTTTAAAAAGTACGACAAAAACCCACAATACGGCAGTATGGTGTTGATCTGGTCTCGTTCAAGAGTGGGTATAATGTATCTGGCGATTTCAACGGCTCGTTGTTGCAACTAAACAAATCGCAATGACATACGTGTGTGTAAATAAACTGAACCAGTATCAATTAATATTAAAGCCTAAACACTAACTATCCTTAGCAGGCGGTGGCGGATAAGTGAAAATCATCTCCGATTAAACGCCTTACGAGTGTGGCCTGCTCCGCCTCATTGCCCACCACTCTAGAATGCAGTTGAGCCTTCCTGCGCCTAATAGTTTAATTTTGGACTGGGGATATCCACCCTCCTACCTTCGAGTATGTTAATACCAGAATTCACAAGAAACCCTAATTCTGAAAACTCATACCTCAACGACGTTATCGCGCTCGGCTACATCAAGCATCACATAGAGGCACATGATGAACGCGGCGGTATGCTTCGAAGGGTCCAGGGCGACCATAAACTGCTCCAATTCAGACAGCTTCTTTGCCTAAACAAATCAAGTCATCATAGTACGTTTCAAACTTTCTCCATTCTCAACTAAACTAACGCTGTTTATACAACAAAAATATTATTCTGCTTATCACCGCATGGTATCCGAATTATAAATAAACAACACTCAAAATGATTATACTCCAAAAATAAGACGTACCAAAACATCTTCAGAACTTCGAACAGCCGTCGCGATTTCGGTCCAATTGCCTGAAAAGAAAGTTGCCTTGGTTTTGTCAGCCGGTAAGATATGGATGCAAGGTGACCCAACACAACACTGGCCAAGAAATAAAATGAAGAATGATTGAGTAAACACTTCAAATGCAAAAGTGTTAGTATCAATATAACTGAACACAAGGTAAGCCCATTGGTATTCTATTCACACATATCATATGTGCGAAACCTGATGGATAGATAACTATAATGAAAACTTACCCTCGGCTGCCAATGAGTTCATCTTCGTCAATAATTTTTCCAAAGAAGGCGGCATTCGCTGGTTATTTCTAGTGGATGGAGAGGCCTGTTGCTGAGGCGCCTGGAAAACAAAAGAATAAATAAAACATCTCAAGCTTTCTACTTCGACCATTCGACCGAGTCATAAGAAGTGGTACGTGGGCACATGCTGGTGCTATTTTTGAATAAATGCTTTATTCATACGAGGCAAGCTTACGGTTGTACGCGATCACAGTATTTGCAATCTATCAAGGGGGCTGCCTCACCCTACTAGGAACGGCGAAAGAAAGAGGTAATCCCTAAGACCGGTAATAATTAGTTATAAACAAAGAATAAACCGATAGAATGGATAGAAGAACACAATGACAAACATGATATCCCAATTCCCATCCCGACCACTATTCAAAGACAGTGAAAAATATCTGAAAAATACCTGTTGAAGAGCGGGCGCAATATGCGCCGCGGCATTTTGTGGATGGGCGGGTGCGGCATCCGGTACAGGCACAGGAGGAACTGCATTTTCAGTCTAAATGGAAGTTTGAAAGTCTTACAACAAATTTTGTATTCAGGGTAACAATAAATGAAACAACGAGCATACGACAATTTGTTAGCCTCTTATTAGACAAGCACATTCAAGTTCAAATAGCTGAAAACGATGACGAAAAAAACAGTGCCTCGTATCACAATTGGCACGTTTATACCTTCACAGCATCTAAAAACCAAATGGCCTGGTCAAAAACGGTACCTCTGCGTTCTCAGCAATGCTAGGAACGGGATCCGGGATATGTGGCGCATTAGGCTGTGCGTGTGAATCGGACGGTTGAACGGGTACCGGGCCAAAAGCTCCTCCTGCTCCTGCTCCGGGAACAACTGGATTTTGTGACGGTTCCGCTGGAACTGAAGGGTCTTCAACGTCAGTCGGAGGTCCGTTTGCAGCCTAAACAAAGCAAATGATAAACCGTCATCGATAGACATCACAGTCAAAGGGACCTTTTCTCCCTACTCAACCTTTAAAGCCTATCATATCACTACTCCCAAAGTACACGGAAGTGCCTACAACTAGGTATTAGATCACTGGTCATGTGAACAGTAAGTTATACATTTTAACGACTTCTATTTCGAGAAGAACAAGAAGAGATGTTAGGTACAGGTACAGCGGAGGCGTCGAACTATACTTTTCACGTATGTGTAATCAGATAATCTTTATTGTATAAGAGCACCGCGGTTTTGCGCAGTAACACATTTTATTTCCAATTATTGAACTGCCATGCTAAAGAGTTAATAGATAGCCTGATAAAACCCTAGGAAGGGAAAATAAAAATCCGACCAACCCCTTGTGCTAGTGCGTCTGGAACGGGCACATCCATCTCCTCTGGGGCTGGATCGGCTGCGGCCTCCCTATCTGACATATCTGGAAATATTTTCTTTATTTCATAATAATAAGCAAAATAGAAATTGTCAACGCGAGCAATAGTACAGTACACGAAAGCCCAGGTAATATTATGTGTGACGCATAAATATTGAACACATGGGAAGGGAAAAGTCAGAAGTCAGACTAGAGTCGAAATAAGCTACTCAAACAAAAAACGATGAGACTAGAATAAAACCAGAATATACGAGCATGAGTAAAGCAAGAGCAGGCTAAACGGTAAGGAGTTTTGACGACACATACCCGCCACGGGGAAATATGTACAAAGACTAAGCAAACAATCACATAATAATCAGTAAAATAGTAGACCACCGAGCTCTAGGAAGTCGGTGTCGTTGGTGGATTAAAGTCAACAAAATGCATGTTATATAATTTCTGGCTGATCTGTTCATAGAACTGATCGCTGTCGCCCTCTTCGTTGTCGAGGGCCTTGAAGTCATCCCCGTATAGTCTGAGGTGTAATTGAGTGATGTCTTCGTGAGCTTGCTTCATCTCACGCATTGCATGAACTTGGTCGTCGTCAAGGGCTCGCATCCGACCGCTTCTGAACGTATGAAAGTTTAAAGGGAATATGTGCACATGATTAATCCTTCATAAAACCCACACTGAACTTTTGATTAATGTAGAACGTATGACAATCATAATTCACACTGACTGAAAATACACGCAAAAATCGTGCATTAGCATTAGCCACCTTTTTACAGCGAAAAATAGTACATTAGAACCCTTTCAGCCTTTATAACGTAAACAAAAATAAACGAACCTGAATTCTTCTAGAAGTCCAACCAAAGAGCGCTCTTGTTCATCGAGCTCACTGTCTCGTTCACTGCGAATAATCGCCTTCGGGGGCTCCAGATGAGGCACGTCAATCTCGTTGATTTCCTCCCAAAACTTTCCACTACCCGGATCAACGGCAGTCTGGAAGTCAGCGGTCATATGGGACTCAAACCATTGTTCAGGCTTGTCTGGAATGTCTAGCTGATCAGGGCGGTCAAACGGGGTCGCGGTGTCACGTGTTGGAGATTCGTGTCGATCAGTGTCCGTGTCAGACTTGTGTTTCTCGTCCTTCTTGTGATCGTCGAACCAGAGCTTTCCAAGACCAATCCGGTGGATAAAATGGGTGAACGATGAAGTTGTCGTATCCTTACGCTTCCTCCCGGACTCGTCCACAGACTTCCTACTCTTTTTCTTCTCTTTGTCGTCTTCTTTCGGTTCACACTCGTCAATTACAATCTCACAAACAGAAGACGCCAATGGACTGGAGAATTTCAGCCGTTGCTCCTTATCCTTAGTGTCTTCTTCTTCGTCGATTCGTACGCGTAACTCAGAGGTCATCGGCGTTAAAGTTTCGGGAACATTTGGCGAGAATTTAACGTCATCCCCTTCCATAGATGACCAAACTTAAAAGGAAACGTCTGATAACGTAAAAACCAGAAAGAACTTAGTTTATCAATAATAAAAGTTTGGTGCTCTGCGTTGTTTGAAAGTGGGTGAAAATATAAACTGGCAGCAAATGAGGGAAAAATTAACATAGAGATTATTACCAAATAAACGAATAGCAACACGGAAAACCAAAGCAATATCCAAATAAATACAACCGCCGCGCCGCGCTTTGCAAAAAAAATTAAACACGAACCCTGAAAAATATTCACATAAATGTGTGTCATTACGGTACTTTCTGCGGAAGGGTACTAAATCAGGCCCGGCCCTGCCGCGGCCCAGTCCCACAGTATACTTTTTGCTAGCGGTACTAACAGGCGGTTGAAACGGATTCTGAACTGCATTCCAATGCATCCTATGCAGATGAGTGAGTAGAATAGAAAATCGGCTCACTTCGAGCTCACATTTAAATAGATTTCAAAGACCGACAGTTAATTATTTTAATCTACTAAAAATCCTTCTTGGACTACAACGTGAAACTCCGCGCCATCGCCGCGCTCAAAAACAGGGTGCGCCAGCGGTGCGCGGCGCATCACCTCTAGGGTGCGTCGCGGGACCGCCAGGGGTGCGCTAACACCACCTGGCGCACCCGTGGCGCAAGTGAGGCGCACCACTGGTGCACTTGTGGCGCACCTGCCGCGCCTACCCTAAATGATGCGCCGCAGATGCGCCAAGTGAGATAGAACACCACTGGCGCACCTGCGGCGCACCTACCGCGCACACTAGTGGGGGTGCGCCGCGCACCAGCGGCGGTCCCTTATTTTGTGCGCGGGGATGGCGCGGATTCACCAGTGCAGCCGTACAAAATCCAGACTAGTACTATTTCGGTCCACGCTAGCGCGCCCTTTCACCCTATTTTCATAAAATCATGCATTTCAAGCATTTTTTTCATTTCAAAATGAATATTTTCTTCAATATAAGCATGATTTTCTGATTTTTAATTTTTTCGGGTGTCTTCGAGAACCAGAAGTCTAGCGCACCTTTCACCCAAAAGAGGGTGCGTTTCATTTTTTGTCATTTTCCGATGTTTTGATGTATTATTGACCTTTTTATTTACACAAGCCATAATTTGCGCTTCACTTTTTCAGTGTTAGATAATACAATAATATAAAAATAAAAAATATAATAAATGGTGAAATTCAATGAACATCTAAAACCACTTACAAACCATGACCTCCTGAATCTAGTAGAAAAGCTTGGAATCAAGAATTTTCGGGGTATATTTATGAGAGACACTTTACCGGATAAGATACAACCAAGAGAAGTAGGTATTGTAAATTTGGACTCTTCAGATGGTAGGAGACTCATTGGGATTTGTTATTCTAAAAATAAAAATAAGATTCATTATTTCGATTCCTTTGGATTAGATCCTCCATTAGAACTTCAAAAGTATTTGAAAGGCACTTCAAGGAAGCTTGCTGACGCTAAAAATAAAAATCAGAAAGTTAAAATAGAACTTTCAACATTGAAAATTCAAGAATTTGGAACAAATCATTGTGGTTATTATTGTTTAATATTTCTTAAACTATTAGAAACTTCATATTTCCGTAATGTTATTCTTTATTTTCACTAAGAATCTTTAGAAATTTAAAAACTCAAAAATGCCTTTGTATTATACATCGAAATATATCGAGTACACAGCATTCTTATGCATCTTATGCTCATGAACATGTATTAGAAAAAAATCAAGCTAATTTCGGGCAAATTTGTGTAAAAACCTAAGAATTCAGCTGTCCAAAATGCTTTTCAAAAATCGCCCGGTATTTCTTTTTCATCCTTGCTTTCTAATTATTCCTTTGTATCTAGCGGGGAAAACCAAAAATGCGGCTATACCAAAACGAACATGTAAACAATGAGCGCCGTAAGGATACGCACTCGCGGGGATCAAACGTTAATAAGCGTAATTCTACAGTATTTTTTCAAGCAAGGAAGCACGCTTTCCGAAGTGCCTGTGTAGAACAGAATGTGTATTAACAAGTGAATTTTTTACTAAACTTTTTTTTTGAATATGTAGCTTTCTGTGGTGATAATCACACTGTATTACAAGTACAGCCATTGGCACACAGTACTACGTCCTACACATACATCCATTGGCAATCTTGAGGTTACTTAAAGGGATAGGTTCATCTCGAATTGCACCTTTTTTTATAATTTCTATTGATAGTATGACGTATGACGGTCAAGATGCGAAAATTGCAGCAAGTTTCCTTTGCTCCTCGAGCCAGGAGCACGCTCAAAAGCCAAACTACCTCGAATTAATAAAACAACTGGCCTACCGTACACTGGCTGCATCGATTAAAAATAGTTAAAGGTGTATCATTTAATTTCCACACCATGACACCGCGAGCGGGGGCCGGCTGCATTCATTTTGTATTTCTTATGATGTAAAGAATACCTTTATTCTATGTTTATTTCGATATTGTGCGATTAATATTGGTATGTAGCAACTTGCAACTTTTCAATGTCTGTCTACCTGCCATTTCACACGCTGCAGTTACTTTATTTGATATTATATTGAGTATTGCTTTATTTGATATTATATTGAGTATTTCCAATATTTTAGATTATATTGAGGTTTTTAAATATATGCTTAATTATTTGTTGTAGTATTTTTAAATAGTAGTTTGTGGTGAATACTTGTAATGTATACGCGGGTTTTTGTTTATCTAATTTTATATTTGCTCGTGTACCTATTGTAAGTGATATTCTATTAAAGCGAAATGCCAGCTCCTTTGGAAAATTTGCATATGATAAGCAAATCCTATGTATCCTATGCTAATTTTGCGCGATAGCCGTGGACGATCGCGCAAAATTAGCATAGGATACATAGGATTTGCTTATCATATGCAAATTTTCCAAAGGAGCTGTGATTTCGCTTTAAGTGAACGGCATGCATGGATGCAATCAATGCAGACAGAGACAGATTTCGACAAGTGATGCAGTCATCATGAGTTGCTGCATCGAGGAGCAACTTGCAGACGAGTAAGTAGACATATACATTTTTTATTACATTTATATCTGTAAAATACAGGAGCATTATAACATTTACGGGCTTTATCTACTCTGCGTATATCAAGCAGAATTGCATTAAGAAAATGTTCAAATAGGAACGTAAATTTCACCGCCTAGTCTGAGAACAGCACTCTCTATTTCTTTCTCACCCGTTGATTATCGTAAATGTGTTGTCGAAGGACTTGTAAACATATAGCGTGTTAATCACCACTTCCGAATGAGCGTGAACCCGTGAACTCTAAACCTATTTCTGAGTGTTCGCTTGTTTCTGAGTATATTGTATTCATTTTAGGATATTGCCTTTCGATTTCGATGCATCTCCTACTCTCTGGTTACGCTCGGCGACAGGCATTTCAGGTTAATTTATGTTTATTTGCCGTACTTACTGAATCCGTAAATTGTTAGCTCTCTCAAGCAACATAAACTGTTTTTAATGTCGCTTTGTCACGGCGCCGAACATATTATATCGAACAATCGAACGCTGTTGTTTTTATAAATTTTCCAGATTCTGCGCTTACGTAGTAAATATGGATGTAATAGAATGCGCAGCGCACGACAGTTGCGAGTGCGATTTAGCGATTCTCTATGCAACAATGCAACTAAAAACTGTGCGTTTGTAGGTGATGTGATGACTGGAAAAATATAGTGTGCCTCCGTCTTCACCCGAATCGGTTCCACGGCGACTCACTGCCCAACCAAAAGAAAAGCCCGCTGTTCGATGTGAGGATCAAGATCAGCGGAACATGGTAAATTATAAGAACACGTTATTGTTTTCTTTGCAGCCAATTTTTTTTTTGTAGGCCATATAAACTTGTGAGGTTGCTGAGTGCTTATTACTAATTAACTAATTGCTCTTCTTTTCGATGCAAGAAGCATCGCGCAGGTCTAGCACTATTTGAGCTGAGCGCAGTGCGTGGAAACGCTCTTTTAATTAACCAAAGCGCTCAGTTTTGTGTTTACTAATTAAATAGACTATACTTGGGTCACTTTGGTGCTTACTGGGGATGCACAGTTCTCCGTATACAGTATTTGCTATATTACACAACTTTTTTTCCAGGTATGCCACAGGGATACAGGACTTGGAGAAGAGCACAATATAAGGATAGTTGCTTGCAAGTCTAGTTTAAATTGCAGATTGCAAGCCGTTAATCGTGCGTTTGACTAGCCTATTACCTCACGTCTCTCTTTCTTAAAAAATCACAATTTCTACTATGTCCTAAGCTAAGCACCGCCACTTTCCAGTGTTATGATGTTTCTCTTGCAAATTTATTATGCGTCCAACCTAGCACTGTTTTCCAAATTTTGAATGATGTTTTCCTTAGATTGTTTTGCTTTGTTTCCACATTCATAACTGGCCCTGTTTGTGTGATTCCAATAAATTTTTTTATGAATTGATTATCGTGTGTGTGTGCAGTTCTCTCAATGGTGTAGTGGTTATTTTTTCGCTTGTTCTGTGAGTGGGAGTGGTTATTCCCTGGTACTAAAATGCTCATGGAATGTTAGGAGATTTTGGAGGAGGATTCGAGTTTTTTTGCTTCCCCGAAACTATGCAGTGTCATTCTCACGCCCATTCATTTAGCTGAGTTGTTAGCCCGCTTGCGTACTACTAATTATAAGGCCATTAAGCTTTATAATAATAATAAAAATACTTATATTTTCACAATTCTAATTCAATCATTCTAGTTTGTTGCTGGTCTTGATTCATGTTTGTGTCATGTATTCGCCATAAATACCAGCTGTTTGGCTAATTGCACCAATTGTTCTGCGCGGGACTGGTAAAGACAGCCTACGGTAGGCCAGTTGTTTTATTAATTCGAGGTAGTTTAGCCTTTGAGCGTGCTCCTGCCTCGGGGAGCAAAGGAAATTTGCTGCAATTTTCGCATCTTGACCGTCATACGTCATACTATCAATAGAAATTATAAAAAAGGGTGCAATTCGAGATGAACCTATCCCTTTAAAGGGAGAGGCCCATGAGGAAAAAGTTTACCTCAATTTACTTGCACAGAATGTCCGGAATCACTTCAAAATCAACTTTTTTATTCGATTTTTATTAGATGCAAGCAGATTTATAAAACAATATGCAGCCCATAAAAATCCACATAAAATGGAACTCAGGGAGAGAAATCAATGAGAATGAGTTTTGATAAATGACCGACGCCGGTGCATATATGCAATTGCCAGGGGTACTTGGAGAGTGAACAGCCTGCAGTGTTACACCTGGCGCGTGGTTTATCACTGCAAGGTATTTATTGTGAAACTCTATACGGGCAATTATAAACTACGGTATATAAGTAAAAGTCATAAACAGGGATTTCTCTCCCTGAGTTCGTTTTACCGTACTTTGGCGCTGGAATCGTCGTTTTCTTCACATACTTGAACAATTAATGAAAAGCGAATAAAAAATACGAATTTGTAGTGACTGCGATCCTTTAAGCACATCTGGCGAAGGCGCAGTCGGCAACTTGTAAGAAAGCATGGTCATCTGTTATCGTCGACGCGCAAATCAGCAGATGACCTACCATATATGTTTTATCACATGTAAGTTCGAAGGCATATAAATAGGCCGAATACAGCAACAATCCCTACTTAGCTGTTTTCCCTACGGTTTTGAAGCAGTATTGTACCATACAAAGCTTTGGGTGCCGTCCAAAGCCTCCGAAGAAAATTTACATACGATGTTTTTTTCCCATCCGTGATTATCATTGTTATTTTTTCCTTAACCTTGAGTTAGTTAACAACTTTTCCTACTTACTCTGTTTCTCCCTCTCTCTCTCTCCCGCTCTCTCTCTCTCTCTCTCTCTCTCTCGAACTAATCGAATATGTTTACAGAGTGCAGCTCTAACATGGTCCAGCGTTTTATCTCCGTAAGTTAGACTTTAAGTTTCCACTTCTTGTATATATATATATACATACTATATATTAAATGAGCATTTAATTTTAGGTACAAGCTCGCGCGACTCGTGGGCTATTCCTGGAGGTTCGCCATAAAATCAGTAAAAAGTGAGAATATGATTTCTAATTTTTTATTCTACTTTAACTGCTGTTAATTTTCGATCGTTGGTTTTTATTTTTACTTTGGGTTATTATTTAATTTATATGTCTTAGGGGAAACGATATGGATCTGAGCACGCGGGAAGTTATGGTCGCAACTCTTGTCGAGAAGATTCAGGAAATGGACACTCTGCTGCGACATCGTTCAGGTATGCAAAACCTCTAAACTTTTTGCTTTCTTTTATAACAATTTTAAAGACAATATTCCTATTTGATAAATTTAAAACTGTTCCTAGAGATATTAAAAAGAGTTTGTGTGTGTTTAGTCCGTGGCCACCTCGATCCTACGATTCTTTCACCGGCGGTTGACGAAGTGTGTTTCTTTTTTTCTATTATTCTGTAAACAGTGAATCATAATATTAGACCAATCGATGCAAAAGTGTATACATAATCATTTAATGACTGAATATTGTATTTAGGGTTCTTCGATAAATACAATCTTACTGAGACTGAAACGACAAGCCAACGCGGCTTCTATTCTAGCTGATGTTGCTCACCTGGGTATTTTTTATATTATTTTAGATAGTTTTTGAATGTTTGTATATTTTACTATTTTGATTACAAACATGTATTTATTTTGTTTTATAGGCCCAGCAGCAAATGTAAATGAACAAGCAGCGCTATCGGGAGTGGAGCAGGGGCTAATTCAACTTGACGAAGCAATCTCGACGGCGTCGCCGCTCCGTGGTTCCTCGACTGACTCCGACTGAAGAGTTCTGGTTGTCTGTTGTTTTTATGTGTGCCCAGGGCCCTTACTCCCTGTTGTTTTCAATCAATCAATTTATTCTGACATAACACATGAAGTGAATGCTCTTTTCTTTAGTTCCTGCTACAATATTCTGTCTTTTAATAGAGGACAATGTTTTTTGAATGATAAATGATGATATGGATTCACTGCTTGGCAAATATTAAATAGGGGAGAAGGAATTTGTTGATTACGATGCTTACTTAGATATCTTTTATCTTATCCGGTATAGTGTCTCTCATAGATATACCCCGAAAATTCTTGATTCCAAGCTTTTCTATTAGATTCAGGAGGTCATGGTTTGTGAGAGGTTTTAGATGTTCATTGAATTTCACCGTTTATTATATTTTTTATTTTTTTATTATTGTATTGTCTAACACTGAAAAAGTGAAGCGCAAATTATGGCTTGTGTAAATAAAAGGTCAATAATACATCAAAACATCGGAAAATGACAAAAAATGAAACGCACCCTCTTTTGGGTGAAAGGTGCGCTAGACTTCTGGGTCTCGAAGACACCCGAAAAAATTAAAAATCAGAAAATCATGCTTAAATTGAAGAAAATATTCATTTTGTAATGAAAAAAATGCTTGAAATGCATGATTTTATGAAAATAGGGTAAAAGGGTGCGTTAGCGTGGACCAAAATAATACTACTATCCAGGATCGCACTTGCGCAACTCAACCTTCGCGGACACCTTCACGGACTAGAATCCCGATTTCTGATAAACCAGAGAATACACGTAAATGTGAAATACAATACAGTTGCGTCACCTTCAGAAGCTACATGTTAGGTACGCAAATCCAAAAGAGGAATCAGTGCCAAAGGAGAACCATCCCATTTTCGTGGAGTATTGTGGATGGAGAATTTTTATAGCAAATTAAGCTAAGTAGATCATTAGATGTGTCAGTGTAGATTCGTAGATCATTTCTTCCGTTCGTTCGCCTGTAACTTAAATGTTTTGTTTTGATTTGATGTGTAAAAACCCGTCTCTGAAATACTGGCTATGTGTCTATGCGATAGAACATAAAATGTTCATGGTACAAGGTGAGAAACAGGTGCACCTCGCTCAATCGTTACAAGAATTTTCAGAGGTCTGCTTTGCGAATTCTTCCACGGGAACGCGCGGCGAAGGTATTGCGAAGTCGCCGAAAACTTTTTTCTGGCCCTTATCCGTTTTTGCACTTTCGTCCAGTCGCCATGCGCGAGGCTTTCGCTTCTTTTTTTTTTTTTTGAAATTCTCGCAGCACTCGATTTTCATGAGTTTCAATTGAAGCTAGAGGTTTTGAATGAAACTTTTGTTCAATTGGAAAAAAATGTTTAAAATGATGTGTGCCACAGGTGATCGACACGTGTTTCACATAAAATAAAGAGAAGTTGTAGGGGCGTTTCACTATTTTTACGACATCAAAGTTTCTTTCTACAATACGTTTGGACTCCTCGCCCACGCTCTCGTTTCCAATACTTACTGATGAAATCTAGTAAGCCACAACCCAGAGGCCATATTCACCACTCAATTCCCCACGGGGAATTCCCCGTATTTTCCTCTGCGTATCTCACATTCGAATGCTATTTTCTGTCCACAGGGAATATTTCCCGAGGGAATCGGGGTGGTGAATACAGCCTCTGATTTCTCTAATATATGTAACCAATTGTTATTCCATTCCATACACGGCGAAAGATGGAAAACGTTTTCAGTATAATACTTGACAATGTAACGCGGTTGCAGATGGCAGTTGCCCAGTATATGATTTGCACTCCAAGCGCCACACCTCTGTTGTCTACAATGAAAAATTAAATATTATTCCGAACTGTGGATACCATCAACTATCGGAAAAATAAATCTTTATTACTGTTTGAGCAGCCTCACTATAAAGCTATTGCACTGGATAGTGGAAAGCTAATATTTCATATCTATGTAGTTATGTAAATAAGGTATGTCGTATGTTATGGGAAAATTAAGCAGTCATTCCCACACCTGCTGTGAAGAAAGCAAATTAGCAATGGTCAAGTTGATGGCTATTTGACTACTTCGATGTGTGGTCATTATTTCAATTGGTCGCTGTTTGACTTGTAGATATGAGCCCACGATTCTTTTCAATAAATCTGGTAGCTAGAGTGATTATGAAAAAAAAACCAAAGTGTATTACTATTCTATCTATTAGTCTGCAAAACATCTTCTCATGTTCTCACTGAGCAAACTTGGTATATGCGAGACATCGGCAATCTCCGTCTGCGCTATTTCAGCTCACCACATGTGCGCGACGGCGGGAAAAGAAGTTTGCGGCGGTGAATGCGCGCTCGCACTCTTTAGGATGAGGGCAAAATCCTCGAGCAGCAGTGTCGCTCCATTCCCCCCACATAGCTTTGCGCGTTCAAGAGTTTAAAGCGAAATACCGGTCGGCTTTCGAAACGCATCGTGGACAACTGATTTCCTACGCATTTATGCTAAGTTACCCGGATTTAGCTCGATTTTTTATTCTAATTTATGCTCATTTGCATAAGCTGCATAAGAATGCTTCAAAAACCGGCCGGTATTTCGCTTTAATATGTGCTCCTTCACGAAAAGACTTATTTTTTTGTGTCTTTGATTTACCGCCATTTAACCTGTAAGTTTTATCTATAAGAGTGTTCCAGGGCTTCAGAAGTGTGTCGCTATAAAGGTTGATAGTTAGAAAGATAAATGTAGAGGGAGTGAAGAATTGAGAGAGAGAGAGAGAGAGAGAGACGAAGACAGCAAGACGATGAGAGAGAATATCCATTTCTCAAGTACCTCCACTTTTTCTTGCCTAGGTGAACCGAGAACGAGTTCGAAAGGCGTGAAAAAGTGTGATTGTTGTGTCCAAACTTAGGGCCAGGGTCCTTTCCGAGAGAGGGTGGGCCCCCGGAACACAGAACTCCATACCTAACCTATTCCAACAACCAACTTTGTCTTTCTCTTACTCTTTCTTTTGGAAGAAGTATTAGACACGTGGTTTTGAAACGTCTTATGTATTATATGCAAATGTATGTGCCGGAAATCCACATACAGGTGTAGAATTTTCCATACAATAACAATATATTTTAATGCAGTTGTTCATCAGACTCTCATACATTTAACGAACCGGCTGTTATACAACTTTGCGAAATGACGCGCAAGTTGCATGGGAATGTATGCTAGTTTTTTTTCATTCAGTGCCCTTCCTGTGAGGTGCGCACAAATTTGCATACAATTCATGGGAAAGCAGCTTTCAAGCGTTTCGCAAACTATCCGTGTGCAAACTGAGCTACTGAGCAGTTTGACAGATTCAATCATAATTCATAATTCTTTAAAGGGAATATGTAGGCACTCAAAATGCGCAAAACAACTGCGAAACTGGAGTTTCCACACCAGACATGAATTTAAGTAGGCGACTGAATATGTAAATTCGAATACTCTGATTTGCATGCAAATATGTCGCTGTTCCATGCTATATGCCGATGTATGCACACATATGCTAAATTTTTGCTCCATCAGAACTGCCGTGTAAGCCAGGGTGTCAAAAGCGTTTAAAGCGAAATGCTAGCCTCTTTGGAAAATTTGCATATGATAAGCAAATCCTATGTGTCCTATGCTAATTTTGTACGATTGCCGTGGACGATCGTACAAAATTAGCATAGGATACATAGGATTTGCTTATCATATGCAAATTTTCCAAAGAGGCTGGCATTTCGCTTTAATATGGAAAAGGTGAAATTTGAAAATCATTTTCTTTTAAATGAGAAACTTTTAACAATTTTTGTTGTTGTTTCCTTGATGAGGAACACACATTCTATTAATACAGCTTAACTTCAAAAAGGGCATACATATTCCCTTTAAAATGAAAGCGGTATAACATCCGGTTTTCGAAACGTGTGCTGGAATGCTGAACGCTGTATTCTCATGCAATCTATGCACCGCACAGTGCGATTTTTAAGTGTAATTATCTTCATCTGCATACAACACATGGAAATTCGGTCGTTATTTCGGTAAGCAAGTGGATTTTAGTAAATAAGAAGCCCAAGTCTAGCCAAATATGAACAAAGGATGCGGGTTTGTGTATCCGCACCTCGTAGTTTATTGAATTTAGCGCGTAACTGCATTCTGGGAGAGTTTACGTCGGTTTGGCGTTGCAACCTATTTTCTTTTCTTTCTTTTTTGGTTCTATTATTAGTGTTTTTTTTTTAAATATTATCTTTAAAATAAATATAAAAGTTTTATAAAATATAAATAAAATATAAATATAAATAAAATATTGTAAATAGACAATTACCCTTTTTGCGTTCGGGGCCGATCAATCCACCACTTTATCACCCAATATCTTCGTGAGTATTGAAATTGAACACTACTTTTTGTATTCCAAATTTTTATTATCCCTTATCTTATTATATAAAGTTGGGAGCTTTGTTTGTTTGTGTGTTTGTTTGATTGTGCGTTTGGTTGATGTGCGTTACGCTCAGGTAGTAGGATGGGTTCAGTAGTTCACGTTCCCGTGCACTGAGCCATCTCACTTCCCGAGCGCCCTCTCATAAAAGCTGAAAAAAGACTGCATTTTCCGCGGCGCTCAAAGTACTAGGTGTAAACTACAAAGAACCTGCAAATCCAGAGCAACAAAAGAAGGGACGAAGCGAGGATTTTAGCATATGATCCTTGCCCTAATTTTTTTAACCGATTTTTAATCTACATTTCACGTTTGCATAAAATAAAGTAAATTTACTAGAAAGTCGCTTCGGGCGGCGTAGCCGGCTGGTAGAAAATAAAGAAACAAAAAAAAAACAGACACAATTTAAGGTGAACTGATCCCTTTAACAATGATGTGTGTAGCTGCCACACTGAGACTGCCACACTTAGACAGGACATGAGACTGACCATGTGGTTTCAACTGATGCTTCGCACTTGTATGCAATATATTCTTTGATAATGGCCTTATATTTGACAAAAGTTGCGCTATACATTTATTGTCGTAACAATTGTTATGTTATGTTATGCCAAGATTTCTAACCGAACTCGCCGCTCCCAAAGCAAAATGTTTTACTTTATAAACAAACTTTATTATATATTTCAAGCAGTTAACACTATGCCCAACCCCCATTACTTTGTGAGGCGTTAAAAAGAACGGAAATAGGTTAAAGTTAACAGAAAAGAACGGGAAAGCATTTATTTGAAGAATGGCCCCAACGGAGTTCAAACCACTGCAGTATATTCGCTTTAACTCTTTAGCATACAAAGAAGAACAAATAGAGCTATAAGACATACGTTATCTAGTTTATGCATATGCATATCTTATTATATACCAGACGGCTATCGCCGCCTGAGGCAACTTTCAAAGCCTAAAATGCAGGAACATCAGTGAGCACACCTATGTGAAACGCTTGCAACGTATCTTGAACACCCATGAAGCAAAATTCGAATTTCGCTTGCCCAAGACGGGGCTCCGGCACTCCTTTTATAGCCTTTAGCTATTCTAATTTTCGTTGCGTCCACACGCGGCTTCAAACAAAAAAGTAAACTCTTCTCCTTTATATAATAAGATATAAGCAGTAAATACTCTAGACAAGTTGCCAAGAAAGTTTGAGTTGTTTGAGACAATTTGCCAAGAAATAGTCAATTTTTTTATTTGTTTGCATATTTTTGATACTATTTTTGACTAAAATATTTCCAAGACTTCCGGCTAGTTCCGTCAGTTTCAGCTTATAAACTTGCATCCATTGTTTTGTTCACAACACATTCTATAACTGCTTTTTGTTGGCACATAACTTGGGACCTGCGAAATTGCCCCATTTAGCCTATGGACCCGTGGACTAACACCTAAGCGTTAGGAAGCTAGATCTATACTTATTTTTAATATTCAACAAAGTCAAATTCATTACAAAAATACTTAAAAAAAACACTTAGTACATAGACTACAGTGGCCCCTCACTTTTTTGTGTTATATAGAAATTCTTATATTTTCCTCATTTTATTTTAATTTACTCTTTCTGTGTAAAAGTAGTTAGGTATTATGTACCAGCCGTTCGAAGAGCCCTACGGGCTCTTCTCCGGCTGGAGGAATCGGCCTTCGGCCGATTTTACACATTGTTTAAAAAAAAAAAGGAATTTCTACAAAGATAAAAAGACGTTCATTTACGTTTATGTGGAAACGTATAGTTTGGTTCCTGGACTTCAGCGTTTTTGCAAATCATGCAAATTTGCTATTGCAATTCTCTTCTATCTCCTATAAGATCTCCTCCCATAAGCTAGCATAGCTCAGCAGGTAGAGCGTTGGACTGTGAAGCGAGAGATTGTGTGCTGCTGTGGGTTCGAATCCCGCCAGCGGCAAAGATTTTGTATGTTCTCATTCGATTGTGAATAGAAAATTTTCTTTATGAAAGGATTTCGTTGCGTGCATACAAACAAAAGACCAAGTAAACTCTTCTCCTTTATATAATAAGTTAATAAGATATTAGCTCTTTTTTTCCAAAGTGAACATTTCGTTTTAAAAAAAATCACGAATAAATGAGTTTCCTCGCTGAATATGTAATGCATGACATCTATCGATAGTCGCAAAGTGTTATACAATCCATTGTTCAAACATATTTTGCTTTAAACAGTTTTCTATTCAATACATTTACTATTTTAAATTTTAAACTTAAAGCGAAATGCCAGCCGGTTTTTGAAAGACACCGTGTACAGCAGCATTCCTATGCCTATGCAGCTTATGCAAATGAACACAAATTAGAATAAAAAATCGACCTACCTAAATTCGAGCAAATAAAACCCGACTGGTATTTGGCTTTAAATTTATCATTTTCAGTCGTTGTTGAACTTTAAAAGTGCATAATACTTTGCGCAAGTATATATTCGTAATCTAACATAATATATTCAAATCGACGTTCCCACGCTTTATTCCAAATTCCCTATTTACGAACCTCGTTCGCCTAGTTTATCTAATCGTTTTACAACTTTTCTGTGGGAATTTGAAGTCAGCGTCTACAGCTTGAAATTGCTTACCATTGAGTTTGTTTTTCCTCAACTGGAACTACTAACACCCTCCCCTTTTTTGCGCCCCGCACCTTTTCCGCACCTTTTCGGGAAACAGTTTGCGCGCCATTTCTATTCCGCGCGCATTTTGTTTCCCATTCCTTTGCGGCGCGCATTTTGTTTCCCGAAATGGTGCGGCGCGCAACTCATCGGCTCTCAGTGATTATAGCTAGACTGTTAGTTTCATGACTAGCATGTTATTTTCTAAAACATTTACTAGTTTTTTGTTGTGTATACAAAAGTATGGATACTGTATACAACAGTTAGCGAACAGAGAGGTAGACGATGTATAATAAATAGTTTATTATACGATAGATACGGGCGATAAGTATATTAGACAACTCAGTAGTGTAGTCGAGAGAAAGTCCTAGAGTGATATCGGAGGTTGCTTATATAGTAGTGCCTACGTGATAATCGTCATAAGAGAATACAATTGCACATACCCTAGAGAGACAATATGTTGCACGTGAAACATTCGTGCTAATGATAAAACATCGAGAGCAGATGTTACAAAACACATGTGAAACATTACACTACAAACTATAATATAAATTCTTAGGTATACTCTAATACCTAACACCTCCGACCTTAGTATTGAAGTTACACTAAAAGAAACAAACATAAACAGGTTAGACTAGAACAACAACAATAGGTTTTAGTAACGCTTATTGGCCGGGTTGATGTCCAACTTCTTCGGGGCATTCCTTGGACGGGTGGATCTGCGCACTGTAGGTGTACACGACTGGGGCACGGGCACAGCAGCAGACGGCGTCGGCGTTGACGTGGCATCTTGGAACTCGTCCTCGTCATCATCAGGAACGACATCATGAACATCAACGGTTTCGTGTTCATCATCAACTGTATCGGGTATCACAGTTGGCAGTTGAGTCTTGGTTGCGGCAGGATTAGACTCTTTCGGGTTCGAACGTGGCAACGGGTCAATATCGAATGCGTCGAGCAGGATGTCAATGGCACGACTTCGGTTGTTAACAGTCCTTGGCCTCATTTGATTAGCATGTCGACGTATTAGGTGCTTCTGACCTTCGACCTTCACCTCATATAGCACACTGCCTTTCTTGTTGAAAACAGTGGCTTCCATCCAAGCAGGTTTACTTGGGATTCGGTGATCACGAACATAGACTAAGTCTCCTGGGTTGAAGACTGTAGCTTTCGAACCGTTCTTCTTATTAAACTGCCTCTCCATACGATCATCCTTGATGATCTTCCTCTCAGGCTTCGGCTTCAGCAGATCGAACGATGTGCGCAGCTTTCGATTCAAGAATGTTTCAGCTGGCGACTTGCCTTCAGGAACGTTAGATGACGGCGTCATCCTATACGAGAGCAGAAACGTTTGAAGATTCTCTGCAGGGCTTCCCTCCCCTCTCAATTTCAGCAACGCCCGCTTGAAAGTGTCGACGAACCTCTCCGCTTGTCCGTTCGATTGCGGGTGGAATGGCGGAACATGTGTTTTATCCCATTCTTAGCACAGAACAATGCGAATTCAGCACTAGTGAATTGTGTTCCATTGTCTGTTACCAGCGTCTCTGGCATGCAGAATTGTGAGAAAATCTTCCTAAGATGTGTGATCGTGGCAGACGATGTGATTCTGTCAAGGGAAACGATCTCTGGCCACTTACTATAGGCGTCGACGACAACCAGATAGTACTTTCCTTCCAGTGGACCAGCGAAATCAGCATGAACTCGTTCCCAAGGAACACTTGCCTTGCTCCACGACTCCAGATTCGTCTTAGTCGGTGCTTTCTGAGCACGATGCAGTTACACAGGACTTCACCGGTTCTAATGTCCTCGTCGATGACGGCCATAAACTAGCGATCTGCGAGTGACTTTGTTCGAACAATTCCTTGGTGTCCTTGGTGTAACTGTCTCAGAATTCGTCCTTTCAGAGCAGTAGGAACGACGATCCTCTCTCCGAAAAATAGAATTCCCTCTGACTCTGACAACGATATGTGTCTGTTGGCGAATTGTGTGATGTCTCTTGAGCACTTGTTGGCCAATTCCAGTTCTGTGAGCCTTCAGGACCCTTGTAGCGTCTTGTCCTTCTCGGTAGCCTCACGCAGAACGTTTGCGGTAACTGGTAGGGCAGCAACTGTGCGAAAATGTTCGTCCTTGAACAACTCCGTTTCGACTCTCGCATCACCTTGTCCTCGTTACTGTCTTCTTGACTTGCGATCAGTCTCGAAAGAACGTCGGCGCAACCCATTTCAGCTGTAGGCTTGAACACGATCTTGAAATCAAAGCCCTTGATGTAAACAGCCAAGCGTTGTAACGGTTGGCGCTCGTAACAGGAACCCTTCTTGGATCCGAAAATAGATACCAGAGGTTTGTGATCTGTCACAAGAGTGAACTTGCGACCCAAAGATATTTGTAGAACTTCTTCATGGCCCAGAAGATCGCGAGCCCTTCCTTATCGATCTGTCCATGTTCTTCCAGCTGGCAGGAGTTCGAGTGGGGTTCGACTGCTTTCTGGTTCCATCACTCACTCCGGTGAAGCAGCACCGGCCTAGACATATTGAGATGCCATCCGTGACAGGACCAACCCTTCTTAGGGTCGTAGTGCGTGAGCAGCATTGGCGAGGCAACGATCTTCTTGACCTCGCCAAAGGCCTTCTGACACTCTTTACTCCAGTTCCACTTGACATCTTTCTTCAACAATTCGTCAAACGGTGCACGCAGCTTGTGCAATTCCTTGATGAACCTGCCGTAATAGTTGATCTTGCCGATGAATGAACGTAGTTGACTGACGTCCTTTGGCTCCGGCATCTTCAAGATTGGTTCAATCTTGGCGGGATCAGTCTTGCGACCTTCTGCAGAGATGATCATCCCCAGGTACCGAATCTCTCTCGCAGCGAAGGTGCACTTCTCGAAATTGACGTGGAATCCATATTCCGAGATCCTCTTCATACAGGCTTGTAGGTTCCGATTGTGTTCCTGAAGCGTCTGTCCAGAAACGATCACATCATCGAGATACGCACAACAACCTTCGAGTCCAGACAACATCGCGTCCATGATCTGTTGGAAGATCCCCGGAGCAGTCTTCACTCCGAAGCAGAGTCTGTTGTAGCGGTACAGACCTCGATGGGTGTTGATAACGAGCAAATTCTTGGAGTCGTCCTCTAACTCAACTTGTAGGTAGGCATCCTTAAAGTCAAGCGTACTGAAGACAGTACCACCGTTGAGAGTTGTCATAATGTCTTCTGCGGTCGGAATCGGGTGAGTGAAGTCTTCCAGGGCGTCATTCAGACCAGTACTGAAGTCAGCGCAGACTCTCACACTTCCATTCGGTTTCTTTACACACAGAATCGGAGCGGCCCACGGAGAATATGTGACACGCTCGATGACTCCAAGTTGCTCTAGCCGGTCCAGCTCAGTTTCCACGCTTTCTTTGTAATGGATCGGTACCATTCGTTTCGGGCGAAAAACAGCTTTTGCCCCTTCCTTGAGCTGGAGGCACGCCTTGGTTTTTGCACATAAACCAAGCTCGGTGGAGAAAACATCAGTGAATTGCGTCTTGAGCGAAGCAGTGTACGTCTCAGCAGATTCACTCTTCTTCGATGTAGTGATAGAAGGCTTCCCGGAGACCCGATGACAAACAGCATCCATCATAGATCTGAATGAAGGTAACGCTCCAACCAGTCCAGGCCTAGGAGATTCATCCTAGCGGTGACGTGCACTACCCGACGATGTGCTCATCCTGGTAAGAGGCGTTGCACTCGAACGATCCGAATAGTTCAAGCTGCTCTCCATTTGCTGCGGTCGCGACAATACTCGGGGGTTTCAAGTTTGGTCGACCCAGCTCCTTCCATGTGGTCTCGGATATTAGCGTCAAATCCGAACCTGTGTCCAACTGAAGTCGCGCCTTCTTTCCATTCACCTGAATGTTGACGAATCTGCGGCCGACAGATCGCGAAGACACTTCATGGACGTTGCGATTTCTCTGTTTGTTTTTCTGCTGACAACAAACAGCGTAGTGCCCTTTTCTTCCACAATTCCGACAATTCACTTCCTTGGCGGGGCAGGACCGGTGTCCACCGTCCCCTCCACAGTACTTGCACTTCTCTTGTGGGAACTTCCTGACGTCTCTCTGTTGCTTCCGATGGGGTTTGTTGATGTTGTGGACCTTGTTGATAGTGAGGTCAGCGTTGAGGTTAGCCTTGTGCTCGCGGTACTTGTTGACGGCGACAGCGACATCGTCGAGGGTCATCTCGGGTGACTTATCAAGAGCCGTGATCAGCCATGCACGCATCTCCGCGTGTGCCGGAGTACGCAGACTGTTGAGATACATCAATACACGGAATTGATTTTCATTCAAATCACCGAATTTGAAGTCCTGACAGCTTCCGTTGACGAGCGCGATGTGCTTCACGTAGTCGGTAATCGGTTCCTCGTCCAAATGCAGACATGCCAGACGTTTCCGGAACAGCGATATTTTAGAAACGAATATAATTTTCAACTTCTCCACCACTTCCGCCAGACTCATTTCTTCCGGTTCCTGCGGCATACAGCGCAGCTTGAACTCCTTCTCCTGCTGGGGTGGTAAACGAGACAGTAGAAATCCGATTCTTACATCTTCAGGTACGGCAGCAGCGTGAACCTCCATCAGCTTCTGCTGACGCTTGTAATACTGAGCAAAGCATGCTCCTTCCTCATCATCATAATCGAACATAGGCACATTCTTGTGTAGCATATCAAGCATGCCTCGCGCCTCTGAAGTTAGTGGAACAACTTCACGACGAACAACATCATCATTTACCGTCTGAGATGGACGACTGGTACCATCTTCCAAGAGTTGAAGACGTTGGATGGTACTTGAGTGAGACTCTGCGAGCTCCTTCTGTCCATCTTGAAGTTCTTTCTGACTCCTCTTAATCTCTTTCAGCGAATCCAGGATCAGCTTGAGACTGACTTTATCGTCGTCGTCCATGTTGTTGACCTCGATCAGCGCGTCGACGATACCTTCGGTGATACCGTAGGTTCGTACGATACCGTTTGAATATACTGTAACCCGGCTTGGTTTCACTAGGAAAACCGCACCAGTGGATACAGATACCCAAAGGTAAAAACTATTGTTGGACCTGTGTGCCTAAAGCACCTCTATCCGAACAACAGCAAGGAGTGTTTTGATCTACCGGTTTTTGCGGCGTAGCCTGCTCACCGGGGGTAGAAGATCAAAACACTAATCGATTCCAACTTCACACGCGAACGAACGACGACTATTGAAGTACCCGTGTGCCTAAAGCACCTCTGTACAATCAACAGTTGGGAAAGAGAAAAATAGAGAACAGAAGAATCCTGAACGCCAGTGTTGTGTATACAAAAGTATGGATACTGTATACAACAGTTAGCGAACAGAGAGGTAGACGATGTATAATAAATAGTTTATTATACGATAGATACGGGCGATAAGTATATTAGACAACTCAGTAGTGTAGTCGAGAGAAAGTCCTAGAGTGATATCGGAGGTTGCTTATATAGTAGTGCCTACGTGATAATTGTCATAAGAGAATACAATTGCACATACCCTAGAGAGACAATATGTTGCACGTGAAACATTCGTGCTAATGATAAAACATCGAGAGCAGATGTTACAAAACACATGTGAAACATTACACTACAAACTATAATATAAATTCTTAGGTATACTCTAATACCTAACATTTTTATATCTAAATGTATTAGTTCGACTTATTCGAAAAAACTTCATCGACATCCATGTTGTTTATCATATTTCCAGGCCATTTCCATATTAGTTTCAGCACCTTTTTTCACATTATATTTATATTATTTGTAGCGTTCCAGCTTCTGTACTTTCAATTTATCCACCCTTCCTTCGTATATCTATCGACTTATTTTCGATAATTTCCTCATGGTGCAATATCACTTCGAACGGCTATTTTGCATAGGGGCGGGATAAAATTAGTTTACACACCTTTGCGTTTTACGTCGTAGCTGTGGGAAAATTGCCCACCTAGGGCTTCGGCAAGAACCCTACAACTCATCAATGGAAATCCAATAATAAAACGTAATGTAAGGTAGTAATTCTGAATTGAGATATATTGTAGTCATCGCGAAAGAACTACAAGAAATTCAGCTCATCTCAAGACAACAATTTATGATGCATACCAAAAGTTTTCTTTTAATTTTGTTTTTACTAATTGCTGTGTGCCCTAACGATTTCTTATAATGTTTTATGTCAACTTCTAAAAGTCAAATTTCCATCTGTTTTGCTCCCAGAGTTATATGAAATAGAGTTTAAAATTTAAAGTTTTCAAGCATTAGCTGGATACCCCTCATCCATGTTCATGTAGTACTTTGTATGAAACTATCTATTCTTGAACATCGATTTTTTAATTAGATGCATACTTTATGAGCTTATTACCCCGAATCCGAATGTAAAAAAATGGGAGGAAAGTATATTTTCAAAGACTTGGCGGTACGTTGCAAACGGCTCAAAGTTTCCCGTATTCGGAGATCTAACCCTCAGATAAGAGGCTGTGTGTATGGTCGTTACATACAACAATTTATAGGACAAATCAAGAAAGACTCTCGAATCCAGCACTTTCTTTACCTCATTTCATCGAGTTGGAATCTGCTTCTGGCAATCTTATAATTTTTTTTTGACCTTCAACCTGTTTTTTGACCTTCAATTTTTTGGATTTAAAACCTGACCGTCACTGTTCTTAAAGGGACAGGCCCACCGATATAAACCTACGTTTATTATTTGTTCATAATTCATAAAAAGGGTATTTATTATAATATATACAAAATAAATATTATTCAGATTCACCATGGGGAAGTTTTTCCTGTGAGCTTTCCTTACAGAAGGTACCGTAGACAGGTCATTTGCACAATCATTTGCATACACACCTTTGATGTGGATATGCAAACGACTTAACTTCCCTTTCCGACAAAGGTGTGTATGAAAATGACTATGCAAATAACCTGTCTACGATACCTTCTGTAAGGAAAGCTCATAGGAAAAACTTCCCCATGGTGAATCTGAATAATATTTAGTTTGTATATATTATAATAAATACCCTTTTTATGAATTATAAACAAATAATAAACGTAGGTTTATATCGGTGGGCCTGTCCCTTTAAAGCGGTATAACAGCCGGTTTTCAAAAATATGTTTAGTAATTGCATTGTCATATCCCATATGATTTATGCAAGTGAATATAATTAGAATAAAATTCGAGCACCATCATGCGTTTCAAAACCCGGCTTAAATAGTTAAATTCCTTGAGGGCTCCTCCTAATAATAGTCCTCATTCTAGCCCGATGTGTATCCCTCACGCCTGTTAAATTTGCAAACGATTGTCACTTGTTTAAGAGAAATTAGCATAGATATCACGGGGAAGCAGAAATAGTTAATCATCCGCTGATTGGCACATTAAAGTTGGGCCGCCCTGAGGTGACTGCGCGCCTGCTGTTGTCTAAAGTGTCACACCTGGGTGCGAAGTGAAGCTTGCATCTAATGGGGGTTCCAAGTATCCCAAACAATCGGTGTGATTCTGTCAATACTACCGTATTTCTGCTCGAAACTTGCATATATAATCGAAGAATTAAAAAATATATTCTCGGGCAGTTCCAAAATACTGTAAATTTTCACCATACTTGGAAACCACATATCATCACCCAAAACTGCTTCATAGGCTTCCCTGCATTCAAGCTGTTTCCCTGCATTTGAAATAGTGCAATTTTATTAAGTATCTTCTTTCTTTGTTACGGCTTTGTAAAGTATTTACGAGAATGGCTACGGTACATGTAGTCTATCCCAGCGCACGACGAACGTTTAGCCTTCCCCAATAACACCAATTCTACATAAAATGTTCCTTTCCAACCAAAAGTTCATCTATTTTAGTTTTAAAGTAACCCACGTCCCAGTTTCTGAATCAAATTTTAAACCCTTACACGTTACCATCAATCTTGTAAGTTGAATGCCAGAAATATAGCTTTTTACGATTCTTTTTCCTAATCTTAGGAGGTTTCTCGTTCGTTCGTACCCGTAAAGGGCTTAAATACGTCCAACTTTGCACCGTCTGCCTAAGAGCCTAGGCTCATCGAATGATTGATGACATTAGTGTTTATGGACATAAATACGTTTTATTTTTAGTTTTCGAAAATAATCTCTTACTAGTTGTGCTGGAATTGCCAGCACAGAAGATTTACTTGCTGTGCGAATTGTTAAATAAAAATATAAAAGCGAAATTAGGATAAGTACTGTACACTAACCTTGACCCTCTAAATGATACAATATATACATATTGAACTCTAAGCTTTCTTTTTTCTTTCTTTGTGTTTGCGTACAACATTTCACATGAATAATGCCCGTCGTGAAAGTGAAACGTTTGAATTTTTTTACTCAAAAAACCGCCAAGTAGTTGGGGATTAGCTGGGAACGGTAGCCAAAAAAGCAGAACTTAGGAATTTACGGAGTTTTCCAAAGATCTTGGGTTCTTCTTTACATTTATACAATTCTTACTCCTACACTACCTGGTGTATATTCTTTTTATTTTGTTTATTTATAGTGTACATAATTGCCTCAAGGTGTGCCACTGGCATTAGATAATTTGGCATTATACCGGTGTTTGAAACGCCCCCTGTCATATGCAAATGAGCATAAATTAGAATAAAAAATAGACCCTAATTCGACCCCACTTATCATAACTGCATGCATAAGAATGCAGATA
This sequence comes from Pelodera strongyloides, assembly GCA_036852015.1. Taxonomy (NCBI): domain Eukaryota; kingdom Metazoa; phylum Nematoda; class Chromadorea; order Rhabditida; family Rhabditidae; genus Pelodera; species Pelodera strongyloides. The sequence goes on along the minus strand of JAANDG010000146.1, from coordinate 155,745 downwards.
TTTGAGATGCGTTTCAAAAACAGGCTGGTATTTCGCTTTAAACAATTAAATGATTGGGTTAACATTTTAGCATTGATTGTAAGATTACGCGTGTTTGCACATCAAGCAAATAAATAAACTTTATGCTCCTCCCTTGAGTAGGATACAGGAAGCCTGTCAAGATGGATGACATTTTAGTGTTGTAATTAAAAGATTATTTATAGGAGAAATTATAAGAAAATTCACCCAGTTTCCATTCTATCGCTTTCTAAGGCCTAAAATACCATCTCGGTATATAATATAGTTTAAATTTACTAACATGATTTTAGGTTTCTGGCGTAAATTGGCCTCTTTCAGAAATCCTGATTTATTTCATGTATAAGCTATAAGCTGAAAATATATTTATTTTGCACAAATATTTGAATTATATTATTTTGTTCAACGAACCATAACCATAATATATTAGTATTTGCCACAAAGTGTGCTGCTATGAATTCAAAATATAAATATGATATTATATTTACTTGTTTATCATAGTGGCTAAACCTTAATTGGGTAAGCACCGGCTACTTAGCGCTGAGTATAAGGGGTAAAACGAAACCCACTAAGAAATGCCCCAAGTACTTGACTAGTGCGTGGTGTTGGCTTTTAGATATAAGAATTCCTAATGTTTCAACATCTTTGGAAATACATAGTTTCAATGAAATTCTTAATGATTTTTTTGTTTCTTAATGTCTCTTCAGTTTTATACATGCTTTTACGGATAACATCGCATATAAGTTGAGAATTAAATTTGTCTAATGATAAATAATTATTGAAAAGTTAATTGCTTATTGTGCTGTTTTCTGTATCATAACTGCATTGCAAAGGGGAATGCATGTTTTATATTATCATAAATACAAATCAAATAACTCATTTTGTTTACCTTTTTGAACGAGCAAAAAAAGCGTTTCTCCAAGAACGCTTCAATGCTTCTAGAGTAGAGTTTTACCTTTTCAAAAGAAGCAACCATTGTTGAATTTCTAAAGTTTTGTTCTCCAGTGCTCACGAAAAGTTAACCAAGTAAAAAGCTTTGGAGATCAGACAATTATGTTTTATTTATTCTCTACTTCTTTAAAAATCATGAACACATCATTTTCTTACTTAGAGGTTTCTGGAAAGTATCTCGAAACTTTCAAAGAATCAGAACTTTTGCTGATAGTTTATTTAACGGACGCCTATTATCTTTTGAGCAAATAATGCACTAGGACAACCAACTTTTCACGTTTGCCTCTACATTTAATGTATTCAGTCGGCTTTTCAATATTTTAAATATTATTGTAACAAACTGAGACATGTGCTGTCCCTTTAGAGTAGTATTGTGCGTGGTTTGTGGAACGTATACTGAACGATTAAATTCCTATCCTGTTCAAGCGGGCACAGAACATTTACATGTAATCATTATGGCTTTAAAGCGAAATACGGCCGGTTTTTGAAACACATCGTGGACAATTGAATCCTCGATTTTTTTTATTCTAATTTATGTTCATTTGCATAAGCTGCATAAGAATTCTGGTGTACTCGATGTGTTTCAAAAACCGGCCGGTATTTCGCTTTAAATGTTTCAAAACCACGTACCATTTCGCTTTAAAGTAACTTTGGAAGGAAAACTACGGAATGAGCTGCACAGCATCAGTACACATGAATCCATGTGATACATAGATCATCCATTATCCTCTTTTTATTATGTTTAACTTCCATCTTTTTGCTCAACACCTGTCGTATTCTCTCTCTCTCTCCCTCTCTCTCCCTCTCTCTCTCTCTCTCTCTCCAACTCTTTCCCTTCCTCCATATTAATTGTTCTTTATTTCATTTGTCTCTTCCTCTGAATGAAGATGACATTCCAGTGAATAATGACTGGTAATTCCCTGTTTGCTCACTGATTTATTGCCGCGAATTTCGAATAATACATCCCTTTTCGTTCGACCGAAAAGCATGATACAAGTATGTGTAATAGAATAGAATATAATGTTAATGTTCACTAATAATTAATAATGAACAACGACCTTCATACTATGTACTGGATGCATCTGGGTTGTGTGTACATAAACACATGCGTAGTTGCATATCAGCAGTCAGCTCTTGCTCACGAAAGACTATTTTCTGAACGATATACATAGTTTAGCAGTGACTTTGTCATAATTGTTATTTTATTCATTGTATTTCCTCTTTTGACTTGACCAATACTATTTTTTTAATGTTTCATGTTATTTTACCCCATATAGGTGCAGGCCTTGTCTTTGTATAATTATTATAACATCCTGAATTGACAAATTCCTTTCACTATGGTTCAAGTGGTATTCTATGTACGGATGATACACAGTGACAGTTCATTTGTGCAGCTGGACTACTTCCGAGAATAGTTGTCGCCACAGTTCATAATACAAACAAATGTATTATTCTCTTATTTTGAGGCCATAACTAATAATCTTACCTTATAATTTATTATTAGACATTCTAAACACGAAACACAGTGCACTTATCTTTGGTATGCTGTGTCACTATATTTTGTAAAACGCAGCTACAGTGTGATTTTAGCTTAGCCGCACAACGCTTGTGAGCCATATACGCGCCAGTTTTGGCGGATTCTCGAATGTTCACTCATTTACTGCTATTAGTGGGCGGTTTTGTTTTACTAGGATCATAGATTAATAGTAATTAGGTATTTTATTTTATTTCAGAGCAAGAATATATTTATTACTATAGGACAAAAATCAACTAAAGGCCCACTTGCAGAGTACTACTCAGTGTATAAACATTTTATCTCGCCTCAGTGCACATGCCTTAGCGACCGGAAACACGTGTTTAACGTTTTCTTTTATTATTATTTTCTTTTATATACTTCTTGTGTTGAAGTCCATGTGCATTATTGATTTGCGTAAACTTTTATCTTTTTCTGAAAAAAAAAAGTTGCAAAATGTTTGCTCTTTTCTTAAAAACCCGATTTAATTTTACGACATTCTATAGCATTAGCATACTATAGCAATACAATATGGTATTGCAAGGCTCGCCTCTTTGCATAAAATGCATCCTCAAGCCTCAAGGTTGCATTTTATGGTAGGAAAATCTTAGACGACGTTTTAGATAATATTTGAAATAATAAACAATATCATTAATTATAATTATTATTATATGACACCATGGAATCTTGAAATAAATAAATAAACTATCAGCACGTTATACAATACGAGGCATGAACTGTATGTGGACATCATCAATGCTAACAAAATTATCAATATGTCATCGATTAATGTAAAATCTATTTATCTATATTCATAGTGTATTATGTATGTATATAATGTATTGTTAATGTATTGTACTTATTTTGCACTACATCTCGTTTAAATTCAAACATTCGCTCTCTACGTAGAGCAACGCCCATTGTATATTATTACTCTTGTCGTCTCAAATTTGGCTCAAAAATCCCTAGAGGGCCGGTTTTACGCTATACTGTACATTTTTTCCCCTAGCATTTTTGCGTCCTCTGGGAGCTGAGAAATCAGAACTACGAAAATTAATTGTCTTTGACATGTTCAGAAAATACCTCGTAATGTACATACCTCTACTTTACTAATTGTAAGATAATACTTGATTTTGAGATTCGAAATTTGAACTTTTGGAATGATGCTACCAGATCTTGTGTTACTTGACGATATTTTCAACAATAAACATGTCTAATATTTCGAACTGTTTCTTCCAAAACCCGCCATGGTGCCACATAAATGGTGCTTGAGATCTGCGCCTCGTCTTACCAATCCCTGTCCTTCAACCTTATTGTACCAATCGGTTACCGCCTAAATGCCACCACTTATACTGACGAATAACGGCCGCAAATGGTAGCTACTTGAGCTATTTTGATGTAGGAAATGGTGGATTACGCGATAACAACGAGTTTACCTTTACCTTTGGAAACCCAAAGACCGTAACATTGCTAAATTGCCAAAGTTTCAAATTGTTTGCACAAGTATGGGTTTACTTTTTTGCTAATTTTGTTATTTCTGTTATTTTATGACATTGATACATAATAGGCGATAAGATCGGCCGGCAACGTTCCAAAATAAACTTGACATTATATAGATGACATATGATCATACATAGTATTATCAGCAGATCATAAACATACTCGCATTCCTTCTACTTCTATTTCTCTCCATATCTCTCTCACTCTCGCTCTCTCGCTCTCTCTCTCCTTGCCTCTCTCTCTTGTCAATATATATATATATACATCGCTCATTCTCTCTCTCCCTGTCTCCCCCCCCTCTCTCTCTCTCTTTCCCTCTCTCTCAATCCCTCATCAATCGCTTTCTCTTTATATCTCTCGTGTTGATCATAATCTCTTAGAGTATATGTATCAATCAAATGCAATATTATTTTTTCAGTCGTATGTGTTTTGAAGCTTGTAACCTAAAGCAGGTGATGTACTCAGTTCCCATAATAACTTTTCCATAACATAACACAATATAATATTTATTACGAAGATAGAGAGGTGAATCTCATGTCCCAAGTATTGTCATATTCTTAACAAATCCTAAAAAATATTCTTATTGAAGGTTTTTTTGCTGTAAGGGGGGGGGGGGGGAATTGTAAGCCTTGCCGCCGAGAATCCTAAAACGTAACCCCTGGCTTACGGTAATGCCCGGTTGTACCGTAACGTTAATGTCCATAGCGTTCGGTTCAAAAACGGACTCGCGTGTGTGTGTGTGTCTGTATGCATAGAAAGCAGTGGGGAGTCCACAACCTCCTCGTTAACGCAGCTTGAGAATATAGTAGAAATGCACTCAAATTAAGGTCACAGGGTATCCTGTATCCACCATAGACCATAGAAAAGGAATATAAACTACCGTTCCCATTTTGAAAACCTCCTTATGAGTACGACGAAATCCTGAGGACTAACATACCGTAATTGAGGCACCACTTTTTGTTACTCTCTCTTGTTCATGCACTGTTTGGTTCTTCTCGCTCTCGCTCTTGCTCTTGCTCTCTCTCTCTCTCTCTCTCTCTCGCTCTCTCTCTCTCTTGTTCTTGCACTGTTTGGTTCCTCTCTCTCTCGCTCTCTCTGCCTCTCTTGCACTCTCTAACTACTTTCTCCCTATTGCTATCGCGCCCCTTGCTCGCTGTACGGTACGGTACGTGATGCGTATGCGTCGTACTGTGTGTATATGAGAATATGCATACTTCGTTCGAATAGCTTAGCCGGACCTACAGACAGGTAACACTGATTTTTTTTTGTATCTCAACAATTATAAGATTAACATAGCCCTAGAATCACATTACAACCTATTCAGTCACACTAATCCGTGGAGCATTCACCTCATTGCCCAAATTCTTTTACACATTTCTCTTACTTTTTTTTTTTTTGAAAATTCGGGTATTGACTGTTTTTTTTTTACTTTGACGTTTTCTACTTGCAAGCAGGTTCGAGAATTTTTTTTTTAATTTCTGTGTAAAAACTACTGTAGCTTTTCCCCATATGGTCAAATGTTTAATATATTTACGCCAGGTACGTAGCCAGCCTCTTTAATTTTTTGCAACTTTTAAACAATATTTACCTTGCCTTTAGTAAACTTTACGAGTACATATGTTCGCATCAAAGGTATCATGCATCTCTAAAACTGTCAAACATGAGGTACCATTGACAATAGGGGTTTCAATTGTGTACCATTTCTCTGAGGACAGCCGTTCACATGCCTAGGGTATATACCCTTTGAGCGTTCCCGCATAATAGGGTACCTATACCATTGAACGACCCGTAACAAAACATACTAATGGTATGTCCGTGACATTTTTTAGTACCCTTCACCATTTGATGTCCATGTTTGTTTGTTTGCACTGGAAGAGGCATGAAGTCTTCAAGAGGTATGGCATGTGGTTTCAAAGCGATGTGGCACGGTTTCTGCACCGATGGAATTCAGTAACCTATCATACGTAACAAAACCATATATTATTTGAATTTTGTAATATTTGTGCGAAAACGGCTACGCGGTCGACTTGAAGTGTAAACTACCTTATCACAGTTATATAAAAGCAACACTATCCTGTTGGTACCAAAATTCAAAGATGTCGGCGCAGTACCGTACGGGTAGTTTCATACATCTCTCTCTATCTCTATCTCTCTCTCTATCTCCCTCTCTCTCTCACTCTCTCTCTCTCTCTTTCTCTACCTCCCTCTCTCGCTCCCTCCCTCTCTCTCTACAGGTGTCTACCACAAGTGTTGGTAGTTGTATATGTGCTTAGCTTCCTAATGACAGATGCGTACCGCTCCCAAAACCGGGTCATGTTTGTGTAGCCAAGTACACCAATTGAATATATTCACTGCTTCTTTCTCGCCTGTAATTACTCTAATTGCCTACCGTATTCAAATATCTTTCCGGGAAAAAGGAACCAAGCTCGTCTTTTATGGATATAATAAATCCGAATAAACTTTCGTTCAACCGTTATGAATTGTCATCTGTCACGCCCGAAATCACTGATATTTTTTTTAAGTGAAAATCACGAAACAAATGGATGTGCGATTATCTAGAAAACCCGTCTCAATCATACTGTAGTCTGTGTAACAGTGATCACCAGCTAGAATAATTCTTGCATCTTAAAACAGTATTGTACCTACTTTGGGAAATTTGCATATGAAACACATATTTTTGGTGCCTGTCTGAAGCTTCCGGCACCAAACTTACACAGGATGCATAAGATATGCGTATCATACGTAAATTTCCCAAAGTAGGTGTAATACTTTAACATTTATATTAGCATCCTATCTTCAACAGTAACCGCACGAACACGACCTAGGGTTGACTTGCATACATGTCCTTCCGTAAGTGGTTAGATGTTTAATCCAATATTTAATCCTATATATTCGTTGTTGTTGCCGCGCCAATTGACTTTGTGGATAATCTGGCGAATGCGCGGCTCAACAAATAGCCTCTGATTGCGGGAACAAGGACAGAAACCAGAATATTAGATAATTAGGACATCAGAGATTATGTAACTCTTTGCTAGGCTTCCTTTACAAAACAAATTCTAACAAATAAAGGATCGACAGCTTTATTTGATGTCTCGACTACGGTAGCCATTGGTTGCTAGTTCTTCATTGGAAATGGGTGAACCCATTTGGTGACGGTTGTCTGGGTTTTTTTCGTGGGCCATTTGGTGACCACTTCGTGGCCTGGAGACCAAGTGTCACGGAAAAAGGTCATCATCTGGTCACCAAGTGGTTTCCAAATGGTCACTAACCGGTCACCAAATGTTTTTCACCGAAAAGGCTTTTTTTCTCTCGTGAACTTGGTGTCTCTACAGTTTTTTTTGATAGATTTGAAAAAACGCTGTGACGTTTCACTCCAAGTCTTGCATGTTTATTTTAAGTTAGTGAATGTGTGTCCATGTAAATTATTCCCCGCTCACACACGTATCAGATGTCATTTGTAAAGCTGTGTCTTTTGTGTTTTCCGTCAGCTTTCTTTGGGTTTTGTCGCTTTAGCAATGAACTTTGTTTGGTCCAAGGGAACTTGTGAACTTTTTTTATCGCGAATTTCTATAATCTGGGATTAATTAATATAATCTTTCTTGGCTTGTTTCAAATGTATTGAACGGAACATTAAATAATGTGCTTGAATTTTCTAAATTAATAAGTTATGTATTTGCGAATGGAGTGTGCCCTATGCCTCTTGATCACCCGCAACCCCTATATAATCCAATAGTGTAAAAAGGGGCGTAACGTAACGTAACGGTAAAATATTCCAAAATTCATCGTCAATCCAAAAATGAATCCTATGAAAAATTAAAGCTCAATGAGATAAGCAAACGCGAACACTGACTCGCTTGTCCCCGGCGAACCCGAAGCGAGATATAAGCGAAAGTCGCGTGTTAGAGAACGACTAAATAGCACTACGACAGCGAAGACGCAGAGTAGACGGCCAGTATCGATCCGATTGCCGGGAAAAGGAAGTCTAAGTTCAATTTAGAGTTCTATATTTGGGAAAATGAAAAAAAAGTGATGTGAAGCAAAATGGCTGATATCGTGGTGTGCACTTCCTTATCGGGACCCATGAACAAAATGATATCAAGCTCGGCGAAAACTTCATCCGCGCGGACCATATATGGAAATGTTTCTGGCGATGACGTCATCAAAAATGAAAATCGTCAGAATCGCTCCGTTCAAAGTGCTAACGTATTCAGTATGATGAGACAAGTTCAGAAGTGAGGTTCATTCTTGTGTGTCTGCAATGCTTCAGAATCCATGACGTCAAAAATAAGTCGACGTGCAAACTTCAATGCAGATCAAAAGTAGTCATGCAAATGGACTTCTATGATGAAGTCAGGCGTGCATTCGAGACAGATTTTCACTTACGCTTCTGCTTCAGAATCTATGACGTCAAAAATAAGTCGACGTGCAAACTTCAATGTAGATCCAAAATAGTCATGCAAATGGACTTCAATGATGAAGTCAGGCGTGCATTCGAGAGATATTTTCATTTACGCTTCTGCTTCAGAATCTATGACGTCAAAAAGAAGTCGACGTGCAAACTTCAATGCAGATCCAAAATAGTCATGCAAATGGACTTCAATGATGAAGTCAGGCGTGCATTCGAGAGAGATTTTCATTTACGCTTCTGCTTCAGAATCTATGACGTCAAAAAGAAGTCGACGTGCAAACTTCAATGCAGATCCAAAGTAGTCATGCAAATGGACTTCAATGATGAAGTCAGGCGTGCATTCGAGACAGATTTTCACTTACGCTTCTGCTTCAGAATCTATGACGTAAAAAATAAGTCGACGTGCAAACTTCAATGCAGATCCAAAATAGTCATGCAAATGGACTTCAATGATGAAGTCAGGCGTGCATTCGAGAGAGATTTTCATTTACACTTCTGCTTCAGAATCTATGACGTCAAAAAGAAGTCGACGTGCAAACTTCAATGCAGATCCAAAATAGTCATGCAAATGGACTTCAATGATGAAGTCAGGCGTGCATTCGAGAGAGATTTTCATTTACGCTTCTGCTTCAGAATCTATGACGTCAAAAAGAAGTCGACGTGCAAACTTCAATGCAGATCCAAAATAGTCGTGCAAATGGACTTCAATGATGAAGTCAGGCGTGTATTCGAGAGAGATTTTCATTTACGCTTCTGCTTCAGAATCTATGACGTCAAAAATAAGTCGACGTGCAAAATCATCGTAGCGCCAATGTAATGATGCAAATGGACTTCAATGATGAAGTCAGGCGTGCATGCGAGAAAGATTTTCATTTACGCTTCTGCTTCAGAATCTATGACGTCAAAAAGAAGTCGACGTGCAACACTTCAATGCAGATCCAAAATAGTCATGCAAATGGACTTCAATGATGAAGTCAGGCGTGCATTCGAGAGAGATTTTCATTTACGCTTCTGCTTCAGAATCTATGACGTCAAAAAGAAGTCGACGTGCAAACTTCAATGCAGATCCAAAAGTAGTCATGCAAATGGACTTCAATGATGAAGTCAGGCGTGCATTCGAGAGAGATTTTCATTTACGCTTCTGCTTCAGAATCTATGACGTCAAAAATAAGTCGACGTGCAAAGCTCAATGCAGATCAAAAAACTTCAATGCAGATCAAAAGTAGTCATGCAAATGGACTTCAATGATGAAGTCAGGCGTGCATTCGAGAGAGATTTTCATTTACGCTTCTGCTTCAGAATCTATGACGTCAAAAATAAGTCGACGTGCAAAATTCATCGTAGCGCCAAGGTAATGATGCAAATGGACTTCAATGATGAAGTCAGGCGTGCATGCGAGAAAGATTTTCATTTACGCTTCTGCTTCAGAATCTATGACGTCAAAAAGAAGTCGACGTGCAAACTTCAATGCAGATCCAAAATAGTCATGAAAATGGACTTCAATGATGAAGTCAGGCGTGCATTCGAGAGAGATTTTCATTTACGCTTCTGCTTCAGAATCTATGACGTCAAAAAGAAGTCGACGTGCAAACTTCAATGCAGATTCAAAATAGTCATGCAAATGGACCTCAATGATGAAGTCAGGCGTGCATTCGAGTAAGATTTTCATTTACGCTTCTGCTTCAGAATCTATGACGTTAAAAATAAGTCGACGTGTAAACTTCAATGCAGATCAAAAGTAGTCATGCAAATTGACTGCAATGATGAAGTCAAGCGTGCATTCGAAAGAGATTTTCATTTGCGCTTCTGCTTCTGAATCTATGACGTCAAAAATAAGTCGATGTGCAAACTTCAGCGTAGCTCGAAAGAAACTATGCAAATGGACTTCAATGATGAAGACAAGCATGCACCATCGATAGATTTTCATGCATGATTTCATGACGTCAAAAATTTGACGTGCAAATTTCAGCGTAGCTCGAAAGAAACTATGCAAATGGACTTCAATGATGAAGACAAACATGCAACATCGATAGATTTTCATTTGCGCTTCTGAATATATAACGTCAAAAGTGAATAAACAAAAGAAATGGTTACCACGGGCGAGCGAGGCGGGCCGCAGGCCCGCCGAGCGAGCTAACGGCTATCGAGGCCCGCGAAGCGGGCCGAGTCAACCTCCGCCCTATAATCGAACAGTGTAAAAAACGTCCGTCTGTCTGTCTGAGGCAAAAACCCTCACTAAATTCTCTTCGATTCCCTCGAAACCCGCATAGGAAATTAGAGCTCAGCGAGACGAGTAAAAGTTACCACTAAGAAAAAATTCAAAAGCGACTCCGCCGCGAGATATAAGCGATGAAAGCGAGTTAGAGAACAGCGAAATAGCGCGCGAACTGGCAAGACGAAAACCAATCGGCCAGTATCGATCTGTCAAACTAACCTCAAACTTGGGTAATTAAACCGAAAAGAGTAAATGAAATGCTTCGCTTATATAAAAAGGAGCGCCGCATACTTCAAGCGGGCACAAAAGACAATGAGTGTTCTCTGATGTGAGCGTTCTCTGATGCATAGAAAAAGCCCAAAATTTAATTTTCACAGCTGCTCCGAAGTCATAAATAAATCGAAGTGCGAAGCTCATCGTAGCGCCAAAGCAATGATGCATCGAATAAATACGCTTCTGCTACAGAATCTATGACGTGAAAAAAGTCGGCGTGCGAAATTCATCGTAGCGCAAAAGCAACTATGCAAATGAATTTCAATGCTGAAGTAAAGCGTATAGAAGAGGCAGTTTTTCCAATACGTTTCGACTTCAGAATCCATGACATCAAAAAAAAGTCGACGTGTAAAATTAATCTTAGCGCTAATCTTAGCGCATCATTACGATGCAATGAACTTCAATGCTGATGTCAGATACGCATTTGACTCTGGCCGTTAATATCGCCTGTGCTTAATATATGACAACGAAAGAAAGCGGCACAACGGGCGGCGAGCGAGGCGGGCCGTAGGCCCGCCGAGCGAGCTAACGTCTATCGAGGCCCGCGAAGCGAGCCGAGAAATCGAGGGTGCGTAGCGCGCGAAGCGCGCGGAGCACCCGAGCTAGAGCGAGGCGCGCGCAGCGCGCCGAGCTCTAGTCGAGAACTCCCCCCTATAATCGAATAGTGCACAAAACGTAACGTAACGTAACGTAACGGTAACGGGCGGAACATAGGAAAATGCATCTCCGATGTCTCTGATTTATGGCTACGAAATTAGAGCTCAATGAGATAAGCAAACGCGACAACTGAGCAAAAATTCCACAGCGACTCCGCAGCGAGCTATAAGCGATTAAAGTGAGTTAGAGAACGACGAAAGATCACTGTGACTTCGAAGACGCAGAGTAAGCGGCCAATATCGATCCGTCTATAGGAAAAGGAAGTCTAAGTTCCGTTTAGACTTTTAATATTTGGCAAAGTGCCAAAAAAAATGAAAATTGCTGATACCGTGGTGTGGACTTCCCTTTCGGGACCCATGAACAATATGATATCAAATTCCGAAAAAACTCCACTCGCGCGGTCCATATATGGAAATGTTTCTGGTGATGACGTCATCAAAAACGAAAATCATCGGAATCGATCCGTTCAAAGTGCTAACATATTCAGTATGAAGAGATAGGTTCAGAAGTGAGATTCATCTTCTCGCTTCAGCAATGATTCAGAATCTATGACGTCAAAAATAAGTCGACGTGCAAAGTTCATCGTAGCGCCAAAGTAATGATGCAAATGAAGTTCAATGCTGATGATAGACGCGCATTTGACTTAGACGGGCAACATGCCTTCTGCTTCAGAATCTATGACGTCAAAAATAAGTCGACGTGCCAACTTCATCGTAGCACCAAAGTAATGATGCAAATGAAGTTCAATGATGATGTCACAAGCGCATTTGACTTAGACGGGCAACGTGCCTTCTGCTTCAGAATCTATGACGTCAAAAATAAGTCGACGTGCCAACTTCATCGTAGCGCCAAAGTAATGATGCAAATGAAGTTCAATGCTGATGATAGACGCGCATTTGACTTAGACGGGCAACATGTCTTCTGCTTCAGAATCTATGACGTCAAAAATAAGTAGACGTGCCAAGTTCATCGTAGCGCCAAAGTAATGATGCAAATGAAGTTCAATGCTGATGATAGACGCGCATTTGACTTAGACGGGCAACATGTCTTCTACTTCAGAATCTATGACGTCAAAAATAAGTCGACGTGCCAACTTCATCGTAGCGCCAAAGTAATGATGCAAATGAAGTTCAATGCTGATGATAGACGCGCATTTGACTTAGACGGACAACATGTCTTCTGCTTCAGAATCTATGACGTCAAAAATAAGTCGACGTGCCAACTTCATCGTAGCGCCAAAGTAATGATGCAAATGAAGTTCAATGCTGATGCTAGACGCGCATTTGGCTTAGACGGACAACATGTCTTCTGCTTCAGAATCTATGACGTCAAAAATAAGTCGACGTGCCAACTTCATAGTAGCGCCAAAGTAATGATGCAAATGAAGTTCAATGCTGATGATAGACGCGCATTTGACTTAGACGGGCAACATGTCTTCTGCTTCAGAATCTATGACGTCAAAAATAAGTCGACGTGCCAACTTCATCGTAGCGCCAAAGTAATGATGCAAATGAAGTTCAATGCTGATGATAGACGCGCATTTGACTTAGACGGGCAACATGTCTTCTGCTTCAGAATCTATGACGTCAAAAATAAGTCGACGTGCAAAGTTCATCGTAGCGTCAAAGTAATGATGCAAATGAAGTTCAATGCTGATGATAGACGCGCATTTGACTTAGACGGGCAACATGTCTTCTGCTTCAGAATCTATGACGTCAAAAATAAGTCGACGTGCAAACTTCATCGTAGCGCCAAAGTAACGATGAAGATCGATTTCACTGCTGAAGTGAAGCGTGCATCAGAGACAGATTGTCGATAACGCTTTGGCTCCAGAATCGGTGAAGTCAAAACCAAGTCGACGTGCAAATTTCCTCGTAGCGCAAAATTAACGGTGCAAACGAAGTTCACATTTAAAACATAGTGCCCGCCGAGCGAGCTAACGTTTAGAAATCCGAAGCACTATCAAAATCTTCAAAATTCAGCTCTAACTAATTCACGTGCAACAGGTCTTCTGCTTCAGAATCATGACGTCAAAAATAATGCGACGGTCAAATTTTGTCGTAGCGACAAAGCAATGCTGCATATCAACTTCAATGATAATGTCACAAACGCATTTGACTTAGGGAGGCAAAATGCCTTCTGCTTCAGAAGCTATGAGACGTGATAAGTCGACGTGCAATCTTCGACGTAGCGACAAAGCAATGATGCGAATCAACTTCAATGATGATATCAGTCGCGCATTTGTCTTAGACATGCAGTATCGCTTCTGGTTCAGAATCTATAACGTCAAAAATAAGCCATAAAGCATAGTTAACGTTGGGCGAGCGAAGGCGGGCCGAAGGCCCGCCGAGCGAGCTAACGTTTAGAAATCCGAAGCTCTCTCAAAATCTTCACACTTGCAACAGGTCTTCGGCTTCAGAAGCATGACGTCAAAAATAAGTCGACGATCAAAATTCGTCGTAGTGACAAAGCAATGTTGCAAATCAACTTCAATGATGATGTCATAAGCGCATTTGACTTAGGCAGGCAAAAGGCCTTCCGCTTCAGAAGCTATGACGTCAAAAATAAGTCGACGTGCAATCTTCGCCGTAGCTCGATTCTGATGATGCAAAAGACAGAATCGGCTATATCAAAAATAAGTCGACGTGCAAATTTCAGCGCAGCTCCATTCTGATGATGCAAATGAAGTTCACTCATGATGTCAGACGCGCATTTGTCTTAGACATGCAATATTACTTCTGATTCAGAATTGACGACTTCAAAAACAAGTTGACGTGTAAATTTCAGCGCAGTTTGATTCTGCTTAGGAAAACGAAGTTTTTTTTTTCAATGACAGTGTTAGGCGCGCATTTCTCTTATATATGCAGAATCGCTTCTGCTTCAGAATCGGCGACGTCAAAATTAAATCGACGTGCAAAATGCAGATGCACGAAACAGCAATGCTGATAGCAGGCGTACATTGGACGCAGAAAAAAATCTGAGAATGCGCAAAAATATAAGACTTACGTGAAAGCTCAAGTAAAAGCTGACACGCTAGAGCGAGGCGCGCGCGCAGCGCGCGCCGAGCTCTAGTCGAGAACAACCCCCTATAATCGAAATCTGCAGATCACGTAACGTAACGTAACGTAACGTAACGCTCCAAAAGTGCATCACCAAACGAAAAAGTAATCCTATGGAAAATTAGAGCTCAATGAGATAAGCAAACGCGAACATCGTCTCGCGTGTCCCCGGCGATTCCGAAGCGAGATATAAGCGAAACTCATGTGTTAGAGAACAACGAAATATCACTGCGACTACGAAGACGCAGAGTAGACGGCCAGTATCGATCGCACTATTGCGCAATAAAAATAGGCCGGCCTAACCTCAAACTTGGGTAATTAAACCGAAGCTGACAAAGAAAGAGGAGAAATTGTCCGCATAAATAGAAATGTTGCGGCGGATCAGCTCGGACCGAAAAATGATCGTTCTTTGAGGTTGAAGGTACTATGATGCCAAAATTAAGTTACGATGTAAATTGTAAATTTCACCGTAGCTTCAACTTTATTAATACAAATGAACATTAGTGTTTGATGTCAGACGCGCATTTTGTCTTAGGCATGTAATATCGCTTCTGATTCAGAATCTTCAATGTAAAAAATAAGTCGCCGTACAAATTTAAGCGCAGCTCGATTCGTCAAATTAAGTCGTAGTGTAAACTTCATCGTAGCGTCAAAATAATGATGCAAATGAAGTTCAATGCTGATGATAGACGCGCATTTGAATTAGACGGGCAACATGCCTTCCGCTTCAGAATCTATGACGTCAAAATTAAGTCGACGTGTAAACTTCATCGTAGCGCCAAAGTAATGATGCAAATGAAGTTCAATGCTGATGATAGACGAGCATTTGACTTAGACGGGCAACATGCCTTCCGCTTCAGAATCTATGACGTCAAAAACAAGTCGACGTGCAAACTTCATCGTAGCACCAGAGTAATGATGCAAATGAAGTTCAATGCTGATGATAGACGCGCATTTGACTTAGACGGGCAACATGCCTTCTGCTTCAGAATCTATGACGTCAAAATTAAGTCGACGTGCAAACTTCATCGTAGCGCCAAAGTAATGGTGCAAATGAAGTTCAATGCTGATGATAGACGCGCATTTGACTTAGACGGACAACATGCCTTCTGCTTCAGAATCTATGACGTCAAAAACAAGTCGACGTGCAAACTTCATTGTAGCACCAGAGTAATGATGCAAATGAAGTTCAATGCTGATGATAGACGCGCATTTGACTTAGACGGGCAACATGCCTTCTGCTTCAGAATCTATGACGTCAAAAATAAGTCGACGTGCCAACTTCATCGTAGCACCAAAGTAATGATGCAAATGAAGTTCAATGCTGATGATAGACGCGCATTTGACTTAGACGGGCAACATGTCTTCTACTTCAGAATCTATGACGTCAAAAATAAGTCGACGTGCAAAGTTCATCGTAGCGCCAAAGTAATGATGCAAATGATGTTCAATGCTGATGATAGACGCGCATTTGGCTTAGACGGGTAACATGCCTTCTGCTTCAGAATCTATGACGTCAAAAATAAGTCGACGTGCCAACTTCATCGTAGCGCCAAAGTAACGATGAAGATCGATTTCACTGCTGAAGTGAAGCGTGCATCAGAGACAGATTGTCGATAACGCTTCGGCTCCATAATCTGTGAAGTCAAAACCAAGTCGACGTGCAAATTTCCTCGTGGCGCAAAAGTAACGGTGCAAACGAAGTTCACATTTAAAACATAGTGATCGTTGAGCGAGCGAAGGCGGGCCGAAGGCCCTCCGAGCGAGCTAACGTTTAGAAATCCGAAGCACTATCAAAATCTTCAAAATTCAGCTCTAACTAATTCACGTGCAACAGGTCTTCTGCTTCAGAATCATGACGTCAAAAATAATGCGACGGTCAAATTTCGTCGTAGCGACAAAGCAATGCTGCATATCAACTTCAATGATGATGTCACAAGCGCATTTGACTTAGGGAGGCAAAATGCCTTCTGCTTCAGAAGCTATGACGTGATAAGCCGACGTGCAATCTTCGACGTAGCGACAAAGCAATGATGCGAATCAACTTCAATGATGATATCAGACGCGCATTTGTCTTAGACATGCAGTATCGCTTCTGGTTCAGAATCTATAACGTCAAAAATAAGCCATAAAGTATAGTTAACGTTGGGCGAGCGAAGGCGGGCCGAAGGCCCGCCGAGCGAGCTAACGTTTAGAAATCCGAAGCTCTATCAAAATCTTCACACTTGCAACAGGTCTTCGGCTTCAGAAGCATGACGTCAAAAATAAGTCGACGTTCAAACTTCGTGGTAGTGACAAAGCAATGTTGCAAATCAACTTCAATGATGATGTCATAAGCGCATTTGACTTAGGCAGGCAAAAGGCCTTCCGCTTCAGAAGCTATGACGTCAAAAATAAGTCGAAGTGCAATCTTCGCTGTAGCTCGATTCTGATGATGCAAAAGACAGAATCGGCTATATCAAAAATAAGTCGACGTGCAAATTTCAGCGCAGCTCCATTCTGATGATGCAAATGAAGTTCACTCATGATGTCAGACGCGCATTTGTCTTAGGCATGCAATATTACTTCTGATTCAGAATTGACGACTTCAAAAACAAGTTGACGTGTAAATTTCAGCGCAGTTTGATTCTGCTTAGGAAAACGAAGTTCAATGACAGTGTTAGGAGCGCATTTGTCTTAGATATGCAGAATCGTTTCTGCTTCAGAATCGGCGACGCCAAAAATAAATCGACGTGCAAAATGCAGATGCACGAAACAGCAATGCTGATAGCAGGCGTACATTGGGCGCAGAAAAAATGTAAGAATGCGCAAAAATATAAGACTTACGTGAAAGCTCAAGTAAAAGCTAACACGCTAGAGCGAGGCGCGCGCGCAGCGCGCGCCGAGCTCTAGTCGAAGCACCCCCTATAATCGAATAGTGCACAAAACGTAACGTAACGTAACGTAACGGTAACGGGCGGAACATAGGAAAATGCATCTCCGATGTCTCTGATTTATGGCTACGAAATTAGAGCTCAATGAGATAAGCAAACGCGACAACTGAGCAAAAATTCCACAGCGACTCCGCAGCGAGCTATAAGCGATTAAAGTGAGTTAGAGAACGACGAAAGATCACTGTGACTTCGAAGACGCAGAGTAAGCGGCCAATATCGATCCGTCTATAGGAAAAGGAAGTCTAAGTTCCGTTTAGACTTTTAATATTTGGCAAAGTGCCAAAAAAAATGAAAATTGCTGATACCGTGGTGTGGACTTCCCTTTCGGGACCCATGAACAATATGATATCAAATTCCGAAAAAACTCCACTCGCGCGGTCCATATATGGAAATGTTTCTGGTGATGACGTCATCAAAAACGAAAATCATCGGAATCGATCCGTTCAAAGTGCTAACATATTCAGTATGAAGAGATAGGTTCAGAAGTGAGATTCATCTTCTCGCTTCAGCAATGATTCAGAATCTATGACGTCAAAAATAAGTCGACGTGCAAAGTTCATCGTAGCGCCAAAGTAATGATGCAAATGAAGTTCAATGCTGATGATAGACGCGCATTTGACTTAGACGGGCAACATGCCTTCTGCTTCAGAATCTATGACGTCAAAAATAAGTCGACGTGCCAACTTCATCGTAGCACCAAAGTAATGATGCAAATGAAGTTCAATGATGATGTCACAAGCGCATTTGACTTAGACGGGCAACGTGCCTTCTGCTTCAGAATCTATGACGTCAAAAATAAGTCGACGTGCCAACTTCATCGTAGCGCCAAAGTAATGATGCAAATGAAGTTCAATGCTGATGATAGACGCGCATTTGATTTAGACGGGCAACATGTCTTCTGCTTCAGAATCTATGACGTCAAAAATAAGTAGACGTGCCAAGTTCATCGTAGCGCCAAAGTAATGATGCAAATGAAGTTCATGCTGATGATAGACGCGCATTTGACTTAGACGGGCAACATGTCTTCTACTTCAGAATCTATGACGTCAAAAATAAGTCGACGTGCCAACTTCATCGTAGCGCCAAAGTAATGATGCAAATGAAGTTCAATGATGATGTCACAAGCGCATTTGACTTAGACGGGCAACGTGCCTTCTGCTTCAGAATCTATGACGTCAAAAATAAGTCGACGTGCCAACTTCATCGTAGCGCCAAAGTAATGATGCAAATGAAGTTCAATGCTGATGATAGACGCGCATTTGATTTAGACGGGCAACATGTCTTCTGCTTCAGAATCTATGACGTCAAAAATAAGTCGACGTGCCAACTTCATCGTAGCGCCAAAGTAATGATGCAAATGAAGTTCAATGCTGATGATAGACGCGCATTTGACTTAGACGGGCAACATGTCTTCTGCTTCAGAATCTATGACGTCAAAAATAAGTCGACGTGCCAACTTCATCGTAGCGCCAAAGTAATGATGCAAATGAAGTTCAATGCTGATGATAGACGCGCATTTGACTTAGACGGGCAACATGTCTTCTGCTTCAGAATCTATGACGTCAAAAATAAGTCGACGTGCCAACTTCATCGTAGCGCCAAAGTAATGATGCAAATGAAGTTCAATGCTGATGCTAGACGCGCATTTGACTTAGACGGACAACATGTCTTCTGCTTCAGAATCTATGACGTCAAAAATAAGTCGACGTGCCAACTTCATAGTAGCGCCAAAGTAATGATGCAAATGAAGTTCAATGCTGATGATAGACGCGCATTTGACTTAGACGGGCAACATGTCTTCTGCTTCAGAATCTATGACGTCAAAAATAAGTCGACGTGCCAACTTCATCGTAGCGCCAAAGTAATGATGCAAATGAAGTTCAATGCTGATGATAGACGCGCATTTGACTTAGACGGGCAACATGTCTTCTGCTTCAGAATCTATGACGTCAAAAATAAGTCGACGTGCAAAGTTCATCGTAGCGTCAAAGTAATGATGCAAATGAAGTTCAATGCTGATGATAGACGCGCATTTGACTTAGACGGGCAACATGTCTTCTGCTTCAGAATCTATGACGTCAAAAATAAGTCGACGTGCAAACTTCATCGTAGCACCAAAGTAATGATGCAAATGAAGTTCAATGCTGAGGATGACGCGCATTTGACTTAGACGGGATAACGCCTTCTGCTTCAGAATCTATGACGTCAAAAATAAGTCGACGTGCAAAGTTCATCGTAGCGCCAAAGTAATGATGCAAATGAAGTTCAATGCTGATGATAGACGCGCATTTGACTTAGACGGGCAACATGTCTTCTGCTTCAGAATCTATGACGTCAAAAATAAGTCGACGTGCAATCATCGACCAAAGAAATGATGCCGAAGTTCATCTGATGATAGAGCGTAGACGGGCAAAAGTCTATGACGTCAAAATAAGTGCAAATCATGTAAATGAAAATTTCAATGCTGATGATAGACGCGCATTTGACTTAGACGGGCAACATGCCTTCGCTTCAGAATCTATGACGTCAAAAATAAGTCGACGTGCAAACTTATCGTAACGCAGAAGTAACGATGAAGATCGATTTCACTGCTGAAGTGAAGCGTTATCAGAGACAAATGTCGAAACGTTCGGCTCCACATAGTGATCGTTGGCGAGCGAAGGCGGGCGAAGGCCCGCCGAGCGAGCTAACGTTTAGAAATCCGAAGCTCTATCAAAATCTTCAAAATTCAGCCCTAACTAATTCACGGGCAACAGGTCTTCTGCTTCAGAATCATGACGTCAAAATTTCGTCGTAGCGACAAAGCAATGCTGCATATCAACTTCAATGATAATGTCACAAGCGCATTTGACTTAGGGAGGCAAAATGCCTTCTGCTTCAGAAGCTATGATGTGAAAAATAAGTCGACGTGCAATCTTCGACGTAGCGGCAAAGCAATGACGCGAATCAACTTCAATGATGATGTCAGACGCGCATTTGTCTTAGACATGCAGTATCGTTTCTGGTTCAGAATCTATAACGTCAAAAATAAGCCATAAAGCATAGTGAACGTTGGGCGAGCGAAGGCGGGCCGAAGGCCCGCCGAGCGAGCTAACGTTTAGAAATCCGAAGCTCTCTCAAAATCTTCACACTTGCAACAGGCTTCTGCTTCAGAAGCATGACGTCAAAAATAAGTCGACGTTCAAACTTCGTCGTAGCGACAAAGCAATTCTGCAAACCAACTCAATGATGATGTCACAAGCGCATTTGACTTAGGCAGGCAAAATCTTTGCTTCAGAAGCTATGACGTCAAAAAAGTCGACGTGCAATCTTCACGATAGCTCGAATTCTAATGCTTCAAATGAACTTCACTGATGATGTCAGACGCGCATTTGTCTTAGACATGCAATATTACTTCTGATTCAGAATTGGCGACTTCAAAAACAAGTTGACGTGTAAATTTCAGCGCAGTTTGATTCTGCTTAGGAAAACGAAGTTCAATGACAGTGTTAGGCGCGCATTTGTCTTATATATGCAGAATCGCTTCTGCTTCAGAATCGGCGACGTCAAAAATAAATCGACGTGCAAAATGCAGATGCACGAAACAGCAATGCTGATAGCAGGCGTACATTGGACGCAGAAAAAAATCTGCAATAGGAATGTTGTTACATAATGGTGCAGTGTGGATTACGGTGTGCACGGTCACTTCCATCAACGATAACGCTCAAATTTGTTTAATTAACTAGTTGTTTGTGCTTTTGGGTTTTCTGTTTTTGGGAGTCTTCTTTCTGGGCTGTGTTGATGTGCATGCGTGTTTTTAGTTTTGTTATGGGGTTTCCATATATGCCAAAAACAACTGTGAGTTCCCTTCCAAGTATAGAAGAATTTACCGTATTTTCCCTGAATTGAATATTTGACATGAGAAATTAATAGATGGGTCTCGCAAAGTCGTAAAACACGGTAATTTTCTCCGGATACTCGGAAACCCCATTATAATGTTATGCACGCTAATGTGCTTCCACACTAACGCGAAGCATACGACAAATACAAATATGTAGCATCACGCTGTATTTTCGCTGTATATTCGCAAAGCTATAAGCTACAGGCTGCGGTAGGTGGCCAAACTGCAAACAAGCTACCCCGCTAGCGTATTATGGGTGTAGGTTCGCTAATTACCTTGTTAGACACTAATTACTGTATTATGCTGACTGAAGTACCGTATCATAGTTGTAGGTTCACAAACTGTGGACTTCATAATATCGTATTCCGGAATTCTGGTTGGTGATTCTCATACCGTGCTCTCAATAGTTTCGTTTCAGAAACAATTCTTCATCGTCCACCTTTGAGGACTTCCAAGACTACATGTTGAAGGATTTCCGAGCGATGTGCTCGAATGAAGAGGGCCGATTGCACGGTTTCTTTGTTAAGAACAAGAAGTTGATACTGCAGAAGACTGATGAAGCCTGTGCCTTCAATACCACCCAGACGCCTACGCCACCTAGACTGCCTCATAATATTATATAGGCGTTATACTGTAGGTTGGAAGAGGGTACGGTAGGTTATATTGGTGTTGCGGCGCTACTGGATATTTGTAGGATTTGAATATAGTGCATGCGCTCAGCTCGCCTAGATTCGTACTAGATACTAGACTTCACTGATTGGTCTAGCTGCATGGGTGTTTGAAATAGCGGATATCGTTTATCTATTGTTGTGCGACATATCGTGGCTATGATGTAGGTGGGAGATGTGGGCTGTGGTACTGTAATTATAGGAATACAATAGCGAATGGTTAAACTGTAGATAGCGAGGGTTGTGTTTTGCATTGTTGCCTGGTTTCCTAGAAATAATCTAGAATTTTTCTTCTTGTCGTATAGTTGTTCTTATCTTATGTGCAGTTTTTTTGCAAGATTTTATGGGAACTGACTGATATACGGTACGGTACAGCTGATATACCATGTGCGTGGAGTACGGTACGGTATGTCAAGTACGGTACGGTACAGCTGATAGACCATCTACGTGAAGTACGGTACGGATACGGTACTTTGTGTCAAGTACGGTACGATGGTATGTTAAACACTATTGGGCTAGACAGTTGGCCTTTAATACATCACCCTGATCCTTGTATTTTCTTTTGCTAACAATCAGAATTCAGAACTAAAACTTGCCCAATTCACTTAAGGTAATACTAGTCGTTGTTGCTTTTATTGTGTCTCTAATATTTATAATTTTGCCATAACATCTGCAGGTTTATGAAATTATTGATTCTTTGTTATGTTTTATCGTTGCTTTAGGAATTATAGCATGGAATTAAGTGTGGAATTATTATTATGTGCGTTGGATTTTGTTTTGAACCATTAGCCCATATATTCGTGCGCACTGGTAGGCCTTTGAAAGGAAAGGGGTATAATATCCCGCTCGTCCGTACTATTCTGAAACCTGGGGTAGTGTGCATGACTGAGGTAGGCTACGCTACCTACAAGCTGGATGCAGGCTACCCATAAGCTAGGGGGTGAGCTACCTACATCTGCGAGGCTAGGGCGGGGGTAGACTACCTTGGCGCGCTAGTTGGGGTAGTTTTACCCTGGCGGAGTATACAACACGCTTCCCGAGGCTGAGGCAGGCCTATCTTTGTGCACGAGTCATGTTTTGTGATATTCAAGGTACTTAACGTTAGTGTATATGCAATTGCAATTGTATTTTGTTACGTGGTATGTGTGTTAGTGTAAATACGGTATTTTATGAAAAATTTTGTTTTGATGATAAAGGTTTTTCGCTGGCTGTGTGTTTGTTTCATTCAAGAAAGAACGGTTTTGTTGAACCGCTTTTGTTTATTTGACCACTTCTAGGAGTTGTGTAGAATTTTGTTAGTTTTGCCCACTTTTTTTGCCCACCACACAATCGACGTTTCCTGCCTGGGTTGCACCCTGGGCTTTTGACCTGAGGCCGTATTCACTATTCACCAACAAACAGGGAGCCCTCCCTAGGCTCACGAGCGCTCTGAATCTTCTGCTCCCGCACTCTCTACACACTCTTTAGCTCCCCAGGGACGTCACGGAGGGCTCCCTGCGGGTTGGTGAATACGGCCTCAAGGATTGATCATTGATCGGTACACTTTATGTTCCAATGTTTTGTTTTTGCTTTAGAGTTCTGATATAATTATATCGAAGTAAAAATGCATTTTTTCAGTGTTTTCTATAAATCATGAAGTACGCACAGCTAGTGATGGGTCCAGCGGGAAGTGGAAAGGTTAGTTATTATTATTATGGAAAAAATTATTCTTTTGCTATCGACCTTGTGGATATTTGGCTAGTTCACTATTCTGCAGGGAACTCGGGTTCCATGCATTAATGTTTATGCCCGAGGAGTGTGTTTCTTTTTCTAAGAGTGGTTCAACAGCGGGTCGGGAAAAAAACAGATGCTAGAATTTGAGGATCTTGCAAAGTAGGCGGTTGCTTTAGACTGCCCAGGCGATAAGACCATGAGGGGTTTGACTTGAAGCGTGTTAGTGTTTTTCAAATTTAAATCGGCTGTCGTGCTGACTGTGACTAGCTTTGCGGGAAGACAAGTATAAGTAGCATAACAAGGGACAGTGACTACACCAGTGCTTGATGTTATTGTATGGACCTATAGCAGTTCACTGAAACATCAGACTTTTCAAAAAGGTTTTTCTTTTCTCGTGATTTCAGTAGGGCTTCTACTGTGAGTTTTAATTGAAAAGGGTAATCATTTCTAAGTGTGTGTAGCTTATCGTGCCTAAATAAGGTTTATGCAGTAAAATTTTTTTATCATCTATTAAATATAATTATTGTGTCCCGTGGCGGTACGCAATGCGAGATACGAAAAATTTATTTCGAGGAAAGGAATTGGTGACGTCATTTAATTTTCAGTCCACCTACTGTAACACGATCTACAATCACTGTGTGAATGTGAAGCGGCATGTTATGGTGGTGAACCTTGACCCGGCCGCCGAGCAGTTTGCATACCCGGCTACCGTAGGTGAGTGGCTGTGGGTGTGGTTTAAAGGGAAGAGGCCGTGCGTATCTAACTGTATAATGGGCGTGATTTAAAGGAAATGAGAATGAGGCGGTGTGGTTTTTAAGGGAAATAGATAGGGAGGAGTGGGCGTGGTTTAAAGGAAAGGGAAGCTCGTGTGAGTGAGTGTGTCTTAAAGGGAGATGTCAGGTGAGTGGGCGGGGTTTAAAGGGTAAACACTTTGATAGTGTATCCGTAAATCCCCACATATTTAGATGTTCGTGAGTTGATCAGCGTCGATGACGTGTTGGATGATGAAGAGCTGGTGCTCGGACCCAATGGCGCCTTGGTCTTTTGCATGGAGTATGTTTTATTTAGCGCTCCGGTTTTCCGGATGAGGTCCCTTATGTGAAGCCAGGGGTTGCCTTACTTAGGAACCTGAAAGGTGTGTGTGTGTCGTGTGTGTGTGTGTGTGTGTGTGTGTGTGTGTGTGTATGCATATATATATGTGTGTGTGTGCGTGTGTTCTTTTCTGAAACATTTCATTCTTTTCCAGGTATCTAGTACAGAACCTCGACTGGCTACACGATAATTTATGCGAAGGAGAGGATGATTATTTCGTTTTTGATCTACCCGGTGGGTATGACTATTGTACCTCTGTATTGTTCTTCAAATATCAGGTTTGATGAAACGTACAATAAGGACTATAAGTCACGAGGTCACGTACCGGGACTTGTACGTCGTACCCCTAATTTTTTCACTTGCTGTTTGCACATTGTACCTAGAATTGTCTAGGTATAGAATCTGAATTTCCTGTATTGCGTAATTTCAGGTCAAATTGAGCTCTACTCGCATTTGCCCGTTATGCGGCAGCTGGTTGACGCGCTAAGAAGCTGGGACTTTAACGTTTGTTCGGTATTCCTGATCGACACGCATTTTGTGCTGGAGGCTGAGAAGTGAGTTTTATCTTTGTACTTTTTATTGGAATCTCTTTTTTTTTTGGCCACAGTTTGTGGTAGGATTGAACCACACATGGTGTCTAATCTAACTTATTGTACAGCGTACTGAGCGTATTCACCACTCAATTCCCCACGGGGAATTCCCCGTCTTTTTCTCTGCGTGTCTCATATTAGAATGCTATTTTCTGTCCCTAGGGAATGTTTACCCGAGGGAATCGGAGTGGTGAATGTGTTCTCTGTTGATTTGGTATTTGCATAGCGTTCGTGCGTAGCCTTGAGTTGGGGCTGCTGTGCTTGTTCTTAGGGTGTTTAACTCGATTGAATGGCGTGTTCACCTTGCGCGTTCTTCCTAATTTAGCTTGTGGGCAACGCAGTGTGGGTTTTGGGACACTTGCTCATCACTAAGGGTGTATGCGGTTTTGTTCATATTGAGTTACCAATCTTGCAGGTTTATGCTGGCGCACTCACTGCCATGTCTTCTATCCTTGCGATGAGTCTTGCGCTGCGCTGAGTCTTGGGTCAGGGCTGCTTAGTTATGCGTATACTTGTTTTAGTTCGGCTGCGTAGCACAGTTTAGCTTTGTTGCTTGCTTATCTTATTCGTACGTGGTTTGATTTGCCTTAATGTATTGTGCTAAGGCATTGCACGCTGACAGCAATGACTTGGGTTTGGGCTACTTACCAAGTTGGCATATGACAGTGTGGTTATTCAAGTCTTGATCTTGCAGGTTTATGGCTGGCGCACTCACTGCTATGTCGTCGATGGTGGCTCTGGAGACCCCGGCGGTCAACGTGCTCTCCAAGATGGATCTTCTTAGTGAGAGGAACAAGGTAAGTGTTGCATTCACATTATATATTCAGTTTCCGTACTTTGTTGAACATGATGTTGTGTGTTATGTTATACATACAACTATATGCATGTGTTGAACAGGCTTTGTGGCGCTTCACTACACAACGCGATAAGAAGGGTTCTGTACTGCTATGCTACATTTATTGTACTTTGCATATGGGGGTCGAGTTTGTTACTGAGGGATGAATGCAGATTGCTGTTGTGTACTGCTTTTGAAACATGCCGGTTGTGAACGAGCATTGTTAGGGAGAACATAGGCCAAGCCAAGAAACAGTCTAACAATTAACTGCATTTAGTCGTGTGGTAGATGAACTGTATGGGTTACAGTAACTATTCTACGAATTACCTGGTTTATACTGTAGTACGATAACTATCTGTTAATTGCCTAGGAGATACTGTAGTGTAGTAACTATCTGCTAATCACCTTGTAAATACTGAAACACAGTAACTTACCACAACGTGTCCTATTGATTGTTTCCTGTGAGTTCTACTCACGCTTGCACATAGAGACCTGAATCTATACGCACGAACGCTGGGGGGGGGGGGGGGGGGGGGGGGGGGCTGGGAGTACCAGTCTCTGAGAGAGATGAGACCAAGAGGGTAACTCGCAAATGCGCGAGTTACCCCCACAAGTGAGCGGATTCTCCCAACCGAAAAAGCTCCCAATGTTAGTGCATACGGTCACCGAACTTTTCTTGAAGAATATTTAGTAGGGGGTTTTGTTTTTATCTGGTTCATTAAAAAAAAAACTATTTTCCAGGTGTTAGTCGAGGAGTTTCTGGAGACGGACACACGCGCCATTGTGGATATGGACGAGAATTTGTGGAATCAGAAACACAGAAAGCTGACCAGAGCAATTGCTTCGGTGAGTTTATTGATTAGTGATTGGATAATTGACGGTAATTATTGGTTGAGGAGGATCGGAGAGTTGGCGTTAGGGGATTCACCATTTGGCGACCATTTGGTGACGTTTCAGAGTCAGAGGTCCATTGGTCGAACTGACTATTGAATATAATAATAATAATAATTTATTACGCACACATACAATTCATGAGAAAAATATATGCAACGTACAGTGCAACGTACGAATGACTGTTTTCTTTTTTTTTTGTGATTATTTGTTTGATTATTTGTGATTGTGAAATGTAGATGTTTCACGTTGGTTATACAGATGTGACAGCAATATTTTGGTGTTTATATTTTTTACTCGTACCCTTAAAGACTTTTATTTGACTCGACTTTTGCACGTTCCATATTGAGATAGTGCACTTGGAAACTCATTATTATAGGTGCTCGAGGATTATTCGATTGTGAAATTCGTCCCACTGAACAGTGATGATGACGAGTCGGTGGAGCAACTGCTACTCACTATCGATACGACTATTCAGTATGGAGAGGATCTGGAGGTGGGTGGTTGTTTTAGGTATGGCGGAGTTCTGGCGCACTTATGGCGAACGTAACGGTGCGGCTATTGGTCGCCCCGCGCACTTCCTAGTGAGGGGTTTGGCGGTAGTTTTGGCGATGTCGTCGTCTACATGGTAATAAGCTGATGAAAAGGAGTAGCCCAGGTCTTTTATTGAAGTTAAACTAGGTAAGTTTAGGTTTAGACCCCTTGAGTCCCGTTTTGAATTCTTTCCCCATCGTTCTTTGGACTTTTGTATTTTGTCTTCTAAGTAAAGTTGTTTGTTGGCGTGCTGCTGGAGGGATGCCGTCATTTTGAACAGATATTTGATGGCGTAAGCCGAAACCGGTCGAATAAAGCGCTTTGATTCGTGTTTTTGAATCATATACTGGGAGTCGCAAGAAGCTCTGATTTTGTCAAATATCTGTTTTAGGTAAAGGACTCGTATCCGGAGGAAACGGATCCTGAAGAGCAAATGTTGAGAGAATATGGAGTATACGGGAATATTGATGGGTAGAGATTGTTTGATATGATCTTGTCATGAACCTGATGTAACCTCTGATTTTAACAGAACTGAGCGAACTTTGGTGTGGCTATTACAGTAGTTACTGGGTTGGGTGGCTATTGCAGTATTTAGTTCAGATTTTGGAAACTGATTTTTGTGAGGTGAGCCTAATGATTTATGCGTATTGGTAAACTTTCATAAGTTATCCAGTTTGTTATTCTGTCTAACGCAAGGCCAAATATTCATAAGCTAAACTGTAAGTTAGAAGCTTATTGTTTCTTATTTGGTTAATACCATATTTTATATCGATCCCGGTTCTATAAATAGGGTATAGAGCTCTGTTTTATACTTGTTATACTATATTTGTTACTCTGGCAGACCTAGAATTACAGTCATGTAGGTTTGATCGTTTAAAATTGGGACTTCAGATAAAGCAGTTTGAACCATTTAGCGGTTGTTGTGTTTTGAGGTGACATAGTACACCGTAACCTAACATTAAGGTCTACCTTAGGTTACGGTGTATTGTTTAATTAATCAGTATAATAAATATTCATACATAATATACCTTAACCTAAGGTACACCTTATGGTTATAGAGTTGTAACTTGTGTCGATTTTTGTACTTTGTTATACTTGATAGTTTTTTGTTGTTGTTGAGAATCAATGATGTTCACTTGCATTAGATTTGTTTATTCAATAAAAAATAAGAAAATAAACTATAATCAAATGGAAAATATAATTCTCTTTTTTATTTATTGCAGTGGCTATGCGATGAGATTATACATGTTTGTTGTAATGAAGATAATTTTTATCGAACTGATAATTTTTAACACTCATGCCATGCAAGGCACTTTGCACTAATGAAAAGCTAACGGGGTTTCCAAATATTCTAAAAATTCTGTGTGATTCTGTCACTACTACCGTATTTCTGCACGAAACCTGCATATATAATATGGCAAATTAAAAAAATATTCTCGTGTAGTGTAGTTCCAAGATACGGTAAATTTTCACCATACTTGGAACGGTTGGAACTTGGAAACCCCATAAAAAGACTAAAGCGGAACGGTGGTATGTACCATTGTGAACAGGAAGTTTTCACATAATAGCCCGTATTCTCGGGCGCACGGAAATTTTCCGTCGCGGAACACGTTCCGTTCCGCGAAAAGAGTGGTATTCTCGAAAAAGCGGAGCGTGTAGTTTGTAGTCTGCAAATTTCCGTTCGGCAAAACGGAAATTTTTTCCACACAAAAATTTCCCCGAGGTTTTTGGGTGGGAAATCACGACGGAAATTTTCCGCTGCTTTATTTTTACTTTATTTCTTTTGCAATTTTTTGTTATTTGTTTTTCTTTCACCTTTTTTATTTTTAAAGAATAATTTTCGTTAAATTTACAGTTCGTTAGTGAAAAATTAAGCACATAAATGCTAGAAATTTGCTATAACTCTTTAAAGCGAAATACCAGCCGGTTTTTGAAACTCATCTCAAATATCAGCATTCTTATGCATTTATGCTAAAAGGGGTCTATTGGGGTCTGTTTTTTATTCAAATTTATGTTCATTTGCATATGAAGCATAGGAAAGCAGGGAGTACTCGATGGGTTTCAAAAACCGGCCGGTATTTGGCTTTAAACAAAGAACAAATGTGTTAAATTATATATAAAAACAATAAAAAATATATAGTATAAACTCAAAATATGAAAGTTTTAAACTACATGGAACATGTTCCGTTCGATTCGTATTCTGGTGCCCATCCAGAGCGGAACCATTTCCGCAGCGGAAGATTTCCGCGCGGATATTTTCCCGGAACATGTTCCCATTTTTGAAGTTCCGTGCAGCCCGAGAATACGGACTAATGATAGTGAAATAATGAAAGGCACTAACAATGAAATGATAAGTAGTTGAATCTCTATTTGAGAATCATAGGAACAATATTTATTATTTGTCTTATTTGCGCTACGAGACTGTTGTATTTCCGCGCACCATGAAATCCTCCGCGGCGCACGTGAAAATATCGCGTATTTTAGATAGGAAAGATGAAAGATATAGCGATTGTTTTTTATGCTATTCTGCTAGTATGACGAATAAGATGATAAAATAGAGTAAAAAACTAGGTAGTGATAATTAATATTATTATTAATAATATTAATATTTATTCCGTTATTTTCTCTAACATTGCACTCTCCTCGGGCGTACTCGTGGTTTCTTCTTCGTCTACGTGCACGTTGTCGAGGTTGACATTCTAAATGAATAATTATGATTACATGGAAAACATGCGCAGTCATTGCTGCGCAATCCCTGTGCCGAGCGTGTGCCATATTTGTGCTAAGCGTGTACCAGATCTGTGCTAAGCGTGTGCCAGATCTGTGCTGCGCGTGTGCCAGATTTGCGCGCGGCTTTATTTTATCAGTGATTGATGAAGAGCAGCGTGTGTATTCAAAACCTATTTACGGTAGACGTTCGCTTTGTTCTCATGGGATAAAACGAGGCGAGAATGGCTAAGATGGGGAGTGCAAAATATTCTCGTATCCTAAGCCGGATTGATTGAACTTTGAGCTTCGTCTGAACCAATAGGAAGATACACTTCATTTGCTATACCACTTTAAACGACTTACCTTTGTTTCAACCAAAAGGAAGTAGGACACGACGAGGTTGACCGTGCCAAGTATAACGACTGTGAGGTACAAGGATGAGGACCACGAGGTGTTGAGGTAGTTCAACTGTAAGTTAAGCTTATTAGTTGAAAAGTGCCTGTGAGTGCTACGTGTTAGCGTTGCATTGACGAAACTCTGTTGGTGCGTGGCGAATAAAGGTGGTTCGCCGGTTCGCCCATGCTTCGCCGCGCACTTCGCCGGACTGTCGCCAGAACTGAGCGAGTGCACTGATGTCCCCTTTGGCAAAAACCGGGCGAAGATTGGGCGAAAGCGCCGCGCACCCTTTTCATATGTTTCAGAGTTTCGCGTTGTGCTGCTCATAAATTTCAAACACTGCTCTTTACAATTATCACCACTCAATGCACAGCTATTTGAAATTAACAGTCATTCTAAGTGCTAAAGCGCGTGTGTGTTCGCAACGCCTACGTGAAACTGTATGCTATAAGAATATAAAATTTTAATTCGCAAATACTACTCACAAATGGCGCAATGATGGCACCGATCCTGGCGACGAATGAGCAACTTCCGGTCGCCGACGCTCTGCACGATGTCTCCATTGACTCGACGGCGCACAAATAGCACGCATCCCACGTGTACTCGATAAAGACGGTGCCCAGAAGGTTTACGGCGAGGAACAGGGTGCTGTGCTAAACATGGTACAGAATAGATAATAGCAATCAAAGGACATATTCACCACTCGATTCCACATGGGGAATTCCCCGTCTTTTTCTCTGTGTGTCTCACGTTAGTATGCTATTTTCCGTCCCCAGGGAATATTTCCCCGAGGGAATCAGAGTGGTGAATATGGTCTCAGGAGAGTACTTTACTTTGTGCCTAGAACGAGTATCTTGGTCTCTGAACTTGAACTACCAAACAACTATTTTTGCGCGTCATGCAATGTAGTTCTCGTCTTTTTTCGGCTATTGGACGAGCGGAACCCCCAACATTTGTTTTAATCATTTACCCGCATGGGCGATAGGCCATTTACTATTTATCACTCAATGAAGCGTGGCGTGGTTACAGTATTTTGGTAGATAAAGTAGGAGAAATAGTGTAGTTATCGATTTGTTCATAAACTTATACCTACCGTATTTCCCCGAATCGTCATGATTGTGAGGACGAAGAAGCAGACGCAGACGACCAGTTGACTGCCTTGATGAAGGACACGACGGGAGAAACCCGGAAGGAGACTGTCCACGACGACCAGAAACTGAAATCAACATATTGTTGGAGGCCACCCAGGAAGCACGGGCCACCCACGAGACCACCCATGAAGTTTAATAGGACCATCCAGGAAGCAGGGACCACCCTCGAAGAGGCCCGAAGCACGAAGTTTAATAGGACCATCCAGGAAGCAGGACCGCCGTCGAAGAGTCCAGGAGCACGAAGTTTAATAGGACCACCCAAGGAATGAAAAATACCACCATGGAAGCGGGAATGTCCGCCCAGGAAACGTCCTGGGCAATCCGAGAAGTAAACAGAACCACCGACGAAGAGTCCCAGACCACGCAGGAAGTAACCATGACCGAACGGACATGTTCCTCCCTCCCAGGACACCTTCAAGACCTCCCATGAAAATTCACTGCTACTGTATGCAACGCTTACCATTTTCGAAGCGGCGATTAGAATAGAGAATAGAACTTGGTTGAGGAAAAGATCTCCGGAAATTGTATTGGAATTCAGATCTGTCGCATATCCACAGATGGAGGCGGTGAACCTGGAGTTAGAGGTTTTTTTTATTTAAAAAAATAATTTCGACAAAACGTGTCATTTTCAAATTTCAGTACCTACAGTTGAAGGAGGTTCACTCTAGCTACTGCAAATACCCAACTACGGAACTCAATCTCTCTCTCTCTCTCTCTTTCTCTCTTTCTCTCTTCGACTATCCTACGGCACCTTTTAGTAATCCCAAACAATTGAAAGCTGAAGTAACTGACCACATCGACCACAGAACCATCAAACGTTTGTAGAGACCGCCGGTGTGCATCATTTCGCAGAATGACTGAAAATAGAAAATAGGCATGTTTAGGCTTAGGCTTTATAGGACCTGTTCCTGACTTCATTAAAATTCACCGTTTTTTGGGTAGTTCAAGATACACGAATTTCGCTGATTACTTCAATCAATGGGCAATTTAGACTAACCTTTGTCTTCTCAAGCTTCTTATGTGCAATTGGCACGTATTCTACACCAGCAAATCGTGCAATCTTCTTCTCGGATGCGCGCATCTCGTCGAGACGACCATGTAATAGGATACATTAAGTCTGCCACCTTGGCACAAGGCCAAGCAGCGCGTGTGCGGCGATATCCTCGCTCACCATTGGATCCGCATCGTATCCCGTCTGGATGCGGTAATTTCCGACAATAAGTGACAACACTTGGGAGCGTATATAAGTATGTATTGTCACTGACGTAACCCTGGGTCTGTGCACGCTTATGTGTGTTAGTGTCCGAGAGTGTCCAGCTACTGGGTTCGTAGTGCTCGGCTAAGAAACGCTATTCTCTTGTTATAAGACCCAAAACTCCTACTTTTGTGTCCTTATCTCCATTCAATAGAACTCATTTGTTTTTGAAACATTTTACTCTGTGTTGGCTTTTGTGCGCATCTCCCTGATGTGGTAAATTATTATAATAATTATTAATTGCTTATGCTCGCGCTGGGCATTCAATGCATAAATATGAATAGTCTATCATTCGACAACTAGCCTACCTTATTGTGAAGCCAGGTCGGACTTTCGGGGAACACGAATATGAGAATGAGTACTGCAGGAACTGCAGTCAACGCGCATCCAATTGAAGCCGCCCTCCACTCGGGCCAAAGCCAGCAAATAAGAGTTACCATCAGACGAGCGACACCCTATAAAAATGAATTAAAGCGAAATAACGACCGATTTTTGAAGCGCAACGAGCACACCGGCATTCTTATGCAGCTTATGCAAATGACCATATATTAGAATAAAAAATCGAGTTAAATTCGTAAATACGTAAGTTCAGTTGTCCCGGGGTCCTGTTCATTTCTGAAGCCGGACCTGGCCTTTAAACTTCCCGGAGGCCAATTTTCTCGGGAAAGCCTATTTATCTCCGCCGGTTTTAGCCAGCTACCAACTTTTACACCTTTGGTGGGTGAAGGGGTTCCGGGCCGGGCTCGAACCAGCCACCGGTGGCGTGGAGCAAGGCGCTTGCCACTGCGCCGCACGCCCTCCCGTTCCAAATTACTTGACCGTTCCGATGAGCACAGAGTTATGCAAAGAGCTTGAGTTATGTTATATCTAATTTTCTACTGAAGCTCACCCAGTTAAAGAATGCTCGTAGTGCCATTCTCTGTTTCGGGAGCAGCATTTCCATTACGAAAGTGCACACGACAACCAGGGTGCCTCCGATGGAGAGACCGACGAAGAAACGGATGCCGAGAAGGATCTGCCAATTCGGAGCCAGACCTGTAATTGCAGGATAATTGTAAGTGGATTGTTATGTAATTACAGGCTAATTACAGGAGGGTGATGACCTGTAATTGCAGGATAATTGTAAGTGGATTGTTATGTAATTACAGGCTAATTACAGGAGGGTGGTGACCTGTAATTGCGGGATAATTGTAAGTGGATTGTTATGTAATTACAGGCTAATTACAGGAGGGTGGTGACCTGTAATTGCGGGATAATTGTAAGTGGATTGTTATGTAATTACAGGCTAATTACAGGAGGGGGTGACCTGTAATTGCGGGATAATTGTAAGTGGATTGTTATGTAATTACATGCTAATTACAGGAGGGTGATGACCTGTAATTGCAGGATAATTGTAAGTGGATTGTTATGTAATTACAGGCTAATTACAGGAGGGTGGTGACCTGTAATTGCGGGATAATTGTAAGTGGATTGTTATGTAATTACAGGCTAATTACAGGAGGGTGATGACCTGTAATTGCAGGATAATTGTAAGTGGATTGTTATGTAATTACAGGCTAATTACAGGAGGGTGGTGACCTGTAATTGCGGGATAATTGTAAGTGGATTGTTATGTAATTACAGGCTAATTACAGGAGGGTGATGACCTGTAATTGCAGGATAATTGTAAGTGGATTGTTATGTAATTACAGGCTAATTACAGGAGGGTGG
The DNA here is from genome assembly GCA_036852015.1 of Pelodera strongyloides. NCBI lineage: Eukaryota > Metazoa > Nematoda > Chromadorea > Rhabditida > Rhabditidae > Pelodera > Pelodera strongyloides. The sequence goes on along the minus strand of JAANDG010000146.1, from coordinate 120,797 downwards.
TGACCTGTAATTGCGGGATAATTGTAAGTGGATTGTTATGTAATTACAGGCTAATTACAGGAGGGTGGTGACCTGTAATTGCGGGATAATTGTAAGTGGATTGTTATGTAATTACAGGCTAATTACAGGAGGGTGGTGACCTGTAATTGCGGGATAATTGTAAGTGGATTGTTATGTAATTACAGGCTAATTACAGGAGGGTCATGACCTGTAATTGCAGGATAATTGTAAGTGGATTGTTATGTAATTACAGGCTAATTACAGGAGGGTGGTGACCTGTAATTGCGGGATAATTGTAAGTGGATTGTTATGTAATTACAGGCTAATTACAGGAGGGTGGTGACCTGTAATTGCGGGATAATTGTAAGTGGATTGTTATGTAATTACAGGCTAATTACAGGAGGGTGATGACCTGCAATTGCAGGATAATTGTAAGTGGATTGTTATGTAATTACAGGCTAATTACAGGAGGGTGGTGACCTGTAATTGCGGGATAATTGTAAGTGGATTGTTATGTAATTACAGGCTAATTACAGGTGGGTGGTGACCTGTAATTGCGGGATAATTGTAAGTGGATTGTTCTGTAATTACAGGATAATTACAGGAGGGTGGTTGACCTGTAATTGCGGGATAATTGTAAGTGGATTGTTCTGTAATTACAGGATAATTACAGGAGGGTGGTTGACCTGTAATTGTATGGACAGCTAAATGGCTAATGGTGAGCTGATTGCCATAGTGGTGAGATAACTCGCCGGAAAGGAATATACTCAAAGGGAGCTAGGGTACTCAATAGACTGTCCCCATTCTCTACACAATCATTGTAAATGGATATCGCTTGTGGAATATCAATTGGGAGACTTTAGAAAATTAAGTTATTTGTCAGATTCAGCGCGATCGCAATTACCTTAATAAATTATTCTACGCATACCTGTGACAAAGTTCATAATTACTCCAATGGTCATTGCCAAGACGGCAATTGGCTTTCGGCCTATGGCGTCAGAAATCGCTCCGAACGAAAAAGTTCCCAGCAAGACGCCGGCGAATTGGATTTGCGAGAAGAGCGAGGCGAGGTACGCATCTGGACCGCATATCCAACCGTATCTAAAGGAACAGTTCCATGAAAAATTTGGTAGCTCTTTTTTTCATGCTTACACATTTTTTCTCTTGAAAGTGTGGTAACAGCGGTGAAGATAAATTTGTTGGAATCGGAATTTTTCTGAACTAGGATACTTAGCACAAGAATAAGCGCTTCAGTATAGGCCTCGGTAAATAGCCATTCCACAGGCAAACACAAGGTGCCAACGACGAGAAGGGCAACGTAGGTAAATCCGAAAATCTCACTCTAGTGCCGCCGAGGCAAATGCCGAATCATGGAATTTTATCGTCCCGTTGCATTCCAAATAGACAGAGCAATCCTGAATAGCGAAATATTGTATTTTGAACAATTTCCAGTCTATGTAAGTTGACGGGTACTCCTAGGGCTAATGCCACAGTTTGAAAAGCGTAAACGTAAACCCAAGAGTTTGCATAGCGCAGGTAGAAGATAAACCCTAGAACAATACCAAGCGTAAAGTTACGACCTAAGAATAGATCTAATTACCATCAACTAATGAAGCTTCATGGAAATATAATAAGATATTTACTCGATATAGATGAGGCAAGCAATGCGAACTAGTTTTTAAATGACCAAAAAGGACCCTAAGATGAGGGACATCAACATGTCAACATGGGACCCTGCGTGTAAAAGAAAATACATGATTAAAAATTTACCCACCTTAGTCGGTGCCCCATCATCGCAGCTCCAGTGCGGCAAATAATTTGAAAATATCGGAAAAATTTGCTGTGATGCGAAGAAAATGGCAAATTGCCATGTTATTAAGACAAAGAAATGGAAGCGGTTGATGTCGAACAACATCAGTGGATTTATTACTGAAATTAGTGATGTTAAAGCGGTATAACAGCTGGTTTTTGAAACGCGTGATGAACACCTGCATTACCATATCATCAATGCAACTGATAATAATTAGAATAAAAACTAGCACTACATGGGAATGATGGGAATTTGGCGTCCAACATAATTTTATACCGCTTTAAAGCGAAATACCGGCCGGTTTTTGAAACGAATCGAATACACCAACATTCTTGTGCAGCTTATGCAAATGAACATAAATTATAATCAAAAATCGAGCTAAATTCGAGCAAATTAGCATAAATACGTAAGAATTCAGTTGTCCGCGATGCGTTTCCAAAACGGCCGGTGTTTCGCTTTAATTTAATGTGAAGCATAGAAATCTGTTTGAAAAATATTACGAAAATCATGAGCTGATCGTATAAGTAATAGATATAAGTGGCGAAAAGAAAGCGATGTAATACATGCAGTTCTGGAACAATAAATAAAAATAAGCAGGACCAAAACACCTGTCAACTCAAATATATTTTAAATAGATGAAAAAAATACAAATGAAAGAATACCATTTTACTTTTACTACCTTGATTATCAAGGTGAGCGGAAGTAAAAACCAAGACTAATGCATAACTTTATAAGCGTGGCTTCCCTCAATCAGAAAAAAAATTCCCATGAATAATTTAACCTGATGCAATTATTCAAAGGTTATAGGGTGTAGCTCAATAGCATAGTATTTTCCAAGTGCGCGGCCCATTTCGGGAAATTTTCTATGAAATGCGTTCAATTTTTCACGGACGAAAATTATATTTCCGCTTAAAAACAATGAAAATGATAATCTTGTCACAGGCATATCATCGAAAGGCTGGCAGACGATACTAGTAAAAAGAGAGAAATAAAATCAAATGATCAGTGATAACTATAATATAACTGATAAATAGTTTTGATAAGATTTCTCGGGTAGTGTTTATTGTAATAGTAATACTGATAATTTATTACGCGAACGCTACTCGCATACGTAGAGACGCAATCACGCGGACACAATATAATTAGCATAAAAAATCGCGCAGTACCGCGCAGTTATTTGCATACGCTACATGGGACGAAAAACCGGGTGTTATACCGCTTTAAGTAAGTTTCGTGGTTCATTACAAATTCTTATTAACAAGTAAATGTTGAAAATTGGGGGTTACCCCTGAGTACTGGTAACTTTGCCACATGATTTTGTTCCTCAACAGTCCCGAGAGTTTTTTTTTTTAAGTTTTTTTTTAGATCGCGTTTCCGAGATAAGAAAATTTTTCAATTAATCTTTCGTTCGAAAAAAAAGTGTCGCGAAGCGTTCTTTCTTCTACTTTTTTATGCTATGCAAACTACAGACGTTCTTTTTGTATAATAAAGTAGATTGGTAGATTTATCGAGTGTGGTGTGTTGTAGTGGATAGCTGCCCACACACCCACGCATAGATCGCGGGTTCGATTCCCATGCCGTGCGCTCATGAGAAAATTTTAGACGCATGGGGTACGGAAAATTGTTCTTCGCGGACCTGTGGCTTATTCCTGGCACACAACCGAACCACTTGCGGCGCACTACTGTGGCGGTGCGCGGCACATTTGCGGCGCACCGGTAATAATTAATGTCAAGCTAAGTAACAAAAGCAAAAGTTGAAGATAAAGCAATAGAATTAAATGATTGTGTTCGAAGCGAAAAAAGGGCACAACGTGAATTCTGAAATTCTGCTTCGCATAGTGTCATAATGGCCTGTAATGTGTGAAAAACACGATAAAACAAAACGCTTCTATCTGTCTCTCTCTCTTTCTCTCCCTCTTTCACTCCCTCTTTCTCTCTCTATCACTATCTCTCCCTCTCTTTCCAACTTTATTGGCTTGGAACGCGCCCAATATGAAAAGTACCTGAGATTCATAGAGATAATGAGATGGAGGGAAAGTGAAGGAGAGAGAGACAAGAGACAGAGAGAGAGAGAGAGAAGGGAGAGAAAGAGTAATCAAACAGTAATAAGCAGATAAGACTTGTATATTTGAATTCATTGCCCTTATATAGCTATTGATCACCGCCGTCTATCAACAAAAAAACACATGAAATTGGAAGATGCAGGTGGCCTTTTGGATAGAAATTAGCATAAAGTCTGCAACTGGATTTAGATTAGCGTATCGTGAAGACAAATTAAGCACGTGTCCGTGTGCGCGTGTGCCGCCTAGTTTTGGCGTTCTTTTGAACAACGCGGGAGAAGTGCCCTTAAAGGAAGGCAGTCACTTCAAAATCAACTTTTTTATTCGATTTTTATTAGATGTAAGCAGATTTATAAAACAATATGCAGCCCATAAAAATCCACATAAAATGGAACTCAGGGAGAGAAATCAATGAGAATGAGTTTTGATAAATGACCGACGCCGGTGCATATATGCAATTGCCAGGGGTACTTGGAGAGTGAACAGCCTGCAGTGTTACACCTGGCGCGTGGTTTATCACTGCAGGGTATTTATTATGAAACTCTATACGGGCAATTATAAACTACGGTATATAAGTAAAAGTCATAAACAGGGATTTCTCTCCCTGAGTTCGTTTTGCCGTACTTTGGCGCTGGAATCGTCGTTTTCTTCACAGACTTGAACAATTAATGAAAAGCGAATAAAAAATACGAATTTGGAGTGACTGCGATCCTTTAATATTCTAGCATAAAGTTTGTAGTTGGACCAGGATTGGCGCCCTTTGGACAAATGAGTTCCCCTCAAATTATGGAATATTTTACGCGGCAGCAGGGCCAGAAGTGCGCCAAATAAAGGCGGGCGTTTCGAGGATAACTGGCGCGGTCACCCACCACTGGCCCTCTAACCGCACACCTATGCAGTTTATGATATAAAGTACTAAACTGGCAAACTCGACGTATTTAAAAAAAATTTAATAGTAATTCAACTAGAACAAAAAGAAAAATAGAGCAAAGTTCAGTTTAAAGAGCTGTTTCAACAATTCATTTCACGGCCAAAAAGTGGTGCGTGGTTGTCCGCGATCCCCTACCTGAGGCCGGTTTCACCAACATTTCCGTTCGCACGGAACTTCCGTTTGAACGGAGAGAAACTTGCGGCACGCTTCTTCCGTTCAACGGAAGTTCCGTGCGCGCTTACTTGGCGTTTCACCAACATTTACGTGCGCTTAAGTAAGAAGTAAAAAGAAACTTCTAGTCTGCCGCGCAAGTTTCTTTTCCATACTAAAACCTTCCGTGCGCACGGAACTGTTGGTGAAACCGGCCTCTGGTTGAAAAAGAACTTTTAAATCTATTCAGTGAGTAGTAGTTTAAAAACCAATAGTTTAAAAAGTATCTATACTTATGGAATGCACATTGATTTAAAACAGTTCTGAGCTAGAACAAAATAAAACTTATATACATTTCGGTAAACAACTTAAATTTATGCTCAGCTTCATCGCACCTTACTTGGTTTATCAGTTACTGGTATCCTATTCGGAGATAACTCTTTGTTGCAGTTTTTTCTTCGTCTTCTTCTTCTGTATAAGGAAGTATAGATATAAGATAAGAGGTGAGATAAACAATAATATGAAGTTTCATTTCTTTGATCTAGTATTGTGTATTGGTTCTGTTTATTCTAGACACAAAAACAATAACACACACACACATGTTGTACTTTGTACTAACATTTTTTGTATTTTGTACCGCGAATTGGTAGGGTGCTTGAAATTCTATATGAGCAAATACCGTAGTTTTTCTAACCGGCTAGGATATTTCCAAGTATGCTGGAATTTTTTATTTATTTTTCATATTATATATGCAGGTTTCGTGCAGAAATACGGTAGTATTGACAGAAATACACCATTTTTTTAGGGTTCTTGTAAACCCCATTATAAAAAAGTTAGTAATTAAATATGCTAAATTATCTATCAAGCTTACAATACAGGGCAACATTTTGGTGTTTGCGGAGTCCGAAAAAAAGTAAAATATTGAATTCAAAAGTAAGTCGGCAACTTTTGTGTAAACCTACCCACATAACTAAACAGAATGGGGATTACAGGGAGTTTTTGCATATATTACAAACGATTTTTATTCGTGCTGCCCCTGAAAAACTGTCTTGTTTTTCGGAGCACATCTGTTTATAATATAGAAACGAGGAAACTAAGATAAAAGGGGGGAACAGCGGGTTGACACGGGTGAACTAGATTTAAAATATGCTTCATAGTGGTAGAAATAGAACATTTCTTATTATATAAAAGAGTAAATGTAGTGTGCGCTAGCACTCACGTTACGGAAGAATAATTCGAATAAATTGTTCCGCATCGGATATAAAAGAGTGCCGCCGCTCAAATTAGAATAATCTCCTGTAAAAGAACGAGGTATGCCTTCATTCGTAAAGGTTTGACGAGGATTGCATAGAATACGTCATAATACATGAGAATGTCGCTTTGCGGAAAACGTTCCAAAATCACGTGCCATGCCGCTTTAAGATTAGCTTAGACGTATATTTGCTTTGCAATTGTCTTCACAATGTGCCATCCGTGATCCTATTACAGTGGTCTAATTGACCTTAATTCATCATTGGAACGCTGTACTTCATCTTATTTTTCTGACATTTCTTTTAGACACTCTTCGGCTTCTCTCTCTCTCCACTATCTCTCTCTCTCTTCTCTTTCTCTCTCTCTCCCTCTCTCTCTCTCGTTATCTGTCTCCGAGCTTCTCCAAAATATTTCAAGAGTAAAAAATCTGTTTCTTGTTCCTGTTGTCTAATAGACCAGACAAATTGCACCTGCTCAAGGAACAGTGAATGTACTACATAGGAAATCGAGGAATTTCCTGTTTTTTCTGTGGGTTAAACCATTTGGGGACCACTTGGTGACCGGCTAATGACCGTTTTTCTGTGGTCTGGACAATTATTCCGTTTTTCCAGGTGGATGAACTTGAAGAAATTTTACAACGACGGAGTCACTGTGACCGCAAAAAACCGTCGGCATCCGGTCTCCAAATGGTTTCCACGCCATTTTGGTGCCCGGTCAACGACCACTTAGCGACTAATTTCAGCTAGCATTGCAAAAAAACTTAGCCACGTAGAGCTTTTTATGCAAATTTCTGAGCCAGCCAATAACTTCCCTTGTGAGTATACTGCGTTGTGAAGCGTGGTATCTTAGGGTCACCTTTTGAGATGTGTTAATTGCATATCCTCAATAAAACCTTTATATAACTTCTTGCATGAGAACACAATGCATGAGAATGCATGAGAATTAGAATAAAGTATTTATACGAAGGGCCTTGTCATAAGACCCGGTTACAATTTTTGGAGACCTTCACGGGGGGCCTGGTGGTCCAGTGGCAGCGCGTTCGTCTCTAACGCAATCGACCCGAGTTCGATTCCGGCCCGTGACACCTTTGAAAACACCACCAGGCGAGGGAACCATGGGCAATCCCTCCTGGCCCTAGCCCGAAGACGTCGAGCAATTTGTCATCTGGAACTCGTCGCCTCCTGCTCAGGACCTCTGCGGAACATGTCATAAGCAAACCTTGAAATTGTACTTTGAACTCCCTTGAATAAAGGTGCACGCTCTTGAAGCGTAAAACAAATTTTTTTTTAGAATACAATTTTGCAAGATGGTTTAAAAAACCACGTGCCATACCGCTTTAATGTATATAAAGTTCCTCTGTTAGTCGTCAGACGCCTGTGTGTTATGATTATAGCCTATGGTTGAATGTGCACCAGCTGTATGCAAATTTTGGTTGAATAATAGTCTAATGGAGCAGGCGCGTTACCCCAGGCAACGCTCCTGTATACGTATACAAAACCACAAACAAGCTGGCACGAAGCTATGTTATGCAGAGATAGATCAATTACGAATCTTATTCTAATTCTAATTATTATATTATCATATTTTTAATTATTACACATATATACTAATTTATTGTGGTTGTAATTATATTTTTTTATTTCCAAGTACTTCATTAGTTTGGATTTTTTATTGTTAGATGGGGGTCTTATACAAAGCTATACATTGTTTATCTTATAACTTGAAGAGTTGAGAATTTTATTCCGAAAACAATAGCTTTTTTTATTTATTACATATTAAAGCAAAATACCGGCCGGTTTTTGAAACGCATCGTGGACAAATGACTTCTTACTTATTTATGCAAAGTTGCTCGATTTTAGCTCGATTTTTTATTCTAATTTACGGTCATTTGCATAAGCTGCATAAGAATGCTGGTGCACTTAATGCCTTTCAAAAACCGGCAGGTATTCCGCTTTAATTGGTCGCACACAAATTTAAATATTAAAGGGTCAGGCCCATTTCAAATGACCCCTATTTTTGATGATTCCGTCTGATTCTCCATGTCAAATATAGTAGGATACGATATTTTTCTAATTTTCAAGCGCAACATTCACGCATTATTCAGCAATTTACCATGGCCAGTCATAACCAACTATATGCATGGGAAACCAAAAAACCCCGATTTCGCCCCGATCAAGTCCCTCAAAAAATCGGGCCTTGATCGGGGCGAAATCGGGGTTTTTTGAAAGAATAGGGGCAAAATCGGGTTTTTTCGAAAATAATCGATCATGCATGGGAAACTAAAAACCCCGATTTCGCCCCGATCAAGTCCCTCAAAAAATCGGGCCGTTATCGGGGCGAAATCGGGGTTTTTCGACAAATGATCGGGGCGAAATCGGGGTTTTTTGAAAGAATCGGGGCGAAATCCGGCCTTGTTCCCAATTATGCCCCGATTATTTGTGATCGGGGCGAAATCGGGACGTGATCGGGCTTTTTGTGGGGTTTTTTGACATGATCGGGGCGAAATCGGGGTTTTTTGACAAATGATCGGGGCGAAATCGGGGTTTTCACTTTCCTGTGTGCATCCGTATTTACTCTGTCCAGGGGTAACATGAATAAACTAACCAAAAAATCACTTAAAACAGTTGAGTGAAACACGTTGATTTTTCGGCGGAGTAAACGGTTAATTAAGAACCCCGATTTCGCCCCGATCAAGGCCCGATTGCGATTGATTGTTGTGTATGACTGCCCATGGTAAATTGCTGAAAACTGCGTGAATATTGCGACTGAAAATTGGAAAAAAATTCAGCCTACTATATTTGACATGGAGAATCAGATTTAATCATCAAAAATAGGGGTCATTTGAAATGGGCCTGACCCTTTAATGCTCATTTTTTCGTAATATTTTTTGAATAATAATTTTTATGTATTTCCAGACGGGTTTTCTTATGGTGCTTTTCCTTGGTTTCTGATGGTTTTCAACTTTCTACTAATAGACACTAGTTAATTATTATGTCTAATTGCCTCACACGGCTCCAGCTAATTATCGAGACAATTTCAATCAAAGAAAATAAAAAATGCGAAGTTTATATAAGGATCCGGGGAATTGAGTGGACTCTTTTGACGACAATACAATCGAATAAAGGTAAGATTTTTACCTTTATTCTTTTTTAGAATTCTAGAAAAAAGTAGCAAAGGTGAGAAATGTACACCGTGTGAGGAGCTGAATCACTTGAAGTTTTTCTGTTTCTCCCTCTATCTACTATTATATAAAAGAGTTGTAATGTGAGTTAGGACTCACGTTACGAAAAGCATAAGAATAAATTGTTCCGCTGGCATATAAAAAGGGTGTCGAGCTCCAGCGAAGCTTCTTCATTCACAAGATTTGCATCTACGTTTTTCATAAGTATGGAAATACGCCTCAGTCAGGCGGCGTAGCCGTCTGGTTTTATGATTTAAAAAAAAACGGAAGTATTATAACAAATTCCAAGGACAGGGCTATAGTTTTCAAATTAACTTATTCGAATTGAAGCTATTCTGAGTCTTTTACACCAAAAGTTTTTTTTTTTTTAGAAATTCCAAAAGGCGGCGACTGCCTCCTATTTTCTGAAGACTACGCGTCAATCCTCAAAACGTTGCAGCTAAAAGTTGATGTGGAGCACCAGATTTTTGCCGCCGGAATAGCGTGGAATGGGAAGGATGTAGAGGTTTGATTTCTTCGTTTTATTTATTTTTTATTAGGACCATGCTTAAACAAAATTTATTTGCATACAATTTATTATTATACAATTGTATCTCGCTTTAGTTCTTGCTACGGTGTTTTTACTTTCACGCACGGGTACCGTAGGAAATGAGTAGATGTGAAAAAGAGAACAAATTTGGATGAATAATTAGGTGCAACGTGAAACTTGGCGCGCAAGCGGCAACCTTACGGCGTGCATGCGGCGTGGAAAAAAGTGGCACGCCGTTGGGTTCTGTCGTGCAAGTTGCCCGCCGTGATGTCGCCGTCACGAAGTTGCCGCTTGCACGCCAAGTTTCATCAGTGAGTAGAAAATAATATACATTGGTGAAAAAAAAAGTTTTCATCTCGCGGTCGCAAAAAGGGACCAAAAGCAATCTATGTCCGCCTTCGCGTTTTGAGGGTAGCCAGTCGGCTCAACTAATTCTTGCAATAGTTTTCGTTCGTTACTTTCATTCAAAGTACTGTAGTAGCGGTTAAAGTGAAATACCGGCCGGTTTTTGAAACGCATCGTGGATAACTGAATTCTTACGGTATTTTTGCTAATTTGCTCGAATTTAGCTCGATTTTTTCTAATTCATGTTCATTTGCATAAGCTGCATCAGAATGCAGGTCTACTCGATGTGCTTCAAAAACGGGCCGATATTTCGCTTTAATTTCAAAGTCGATTTATGTGAAACGCGAAGGTGGACTCAGATTGATGTCCAATACCTTAGTCGGCCGTAGTAAGGGCACAAAAGCCTTAGTAATCGATAAGAAATGAGAGCAAGGACGCTTAGAAGTGACTGGGCTCATTATTCACTATTAGACAATTGAAAAGCAATTGTTGGGCCGTGCGAACGGGACATCCATCATTACTAGATAGCGGCTGTGCGGAATTATCAGAGGCAGAGATAACAGAGAAGCCGGACGTAGAATAACAAAACACAAAGTGTTTAAAGGGATGGTGATGGTGGTTGGAAAACACGAACATGGGGGGTACAATATGAAAATGGTTAAAGGCAGCGTTAGGAAGCAACGGTGTTTATACACAACACAAAACATGAAATGTTTAAAGAGAAGGTGAGGGTGGTTGGAAAGCACAAAAATCACATTTTTAAAGGGAATGGAAGAGTGGTGGGAGAACAGAAAGATGAAGTAACTGTAGATTGAACCAAGCATTAGGATTGCCCAAAAAGTACATAAAAGGAACACTGCGTGCGCAATTCAGAACTGTGTAACTACAGTAAGTAATAAATAGTTATATGTGTCAGCCTTCCCGTAAGGTTGGGATCCTAATTTTCGTTCCATTTCAGGCGAGCCCAGTGACTATCAGAGGGCAGATCATTCTCTTCAATGTGGACGATTCGAGCAAGGTGAACTTTAAAATTGTATAATAAATAATGAATATTTTATTATGTATTTGTGTGCTCCTTTATTATAAAGTTTGCTACAAAAATGATCACAGATATTATGCATATTATTATACTTATACTCCAGTCCTCATGGCCAGGGATAGCGATTGAGCACACTTTTCCTCCGCAATGTACTCTACCAATGAATTTACTCTAATGAGAAGGCTTGTCTGCCCGGTGTAGGAGTCGAAACACATATTGATAACGAATTAAAAGACACATCTCATCTAATGTTGAAGATGTTGCTTCTCGGCATTGGTATCCGTTTGATGAAGCATCAAATCTTGCTGCCTTCACTTCAAAGTTGTGAAGCGCAGACGGCTACCGTAAGACAACGAAATGCTGGAATACAGGTATTTTTTAAGCCGGATAACATCAGGTGTTTGAAACGGATCCTGGATAACTACATTCTAATGCATCATATCGTATGCAAATGAGCATGATAAGAATAAAAAGAGCGAGTTTTACGTTCAAAAACCGGGCGTTATGTCGCTTTAAACTATTTTTTATGCGATCTATAAAGATTTGAACACTCTGTATTGAACTAAGCCTTGGGCCAGAACACCGAAAATACTGGACTTTATTCCTTCAACGGATCATTTTCAGACAAAACGGTTGAAACTGCGAGATCGAGAAGTTCAGAGCCAAGTCGAGGAAGAGGTACTAGTTTTATTTATTTTTTTCAGAGCTGTAACACCGTTGATTGTTTTTGAACTATAAAAGTAAATAAGTTACAAGGGGTGGACAACAATGCAAGGCGGCCAATCGGTAATCGGTTTTCATGTAAATCAGATACATAAAATACAACGGCTAGGAGTAAGCTTAAAGCGGTGTGGTGCGTTGTCTGTTGAAACGGATAAATATCTGAATTTTCATGTTGACTGATTGTATCCCGTTTCGAGCCCTAAGCTCAATAAGTATGTGCATTAGCAACCAACCGTAATAAGCAATTCGTTGACTACGGTGATAGAGTAACTGATAAAATAAACATAGAGTGGCATGCAGGTGTACAACGGCAATGACAGTGACAGTGACAAGGATGAACAGCAGGTTGAGAAACCACTTTCGCAAAGAGAGAACGAAAAAATTGACCAATCCACAGGTGAGGGTCTCAATTGTTTTCACTGGGTAGAATTTGAGGAATTTTCTTCAACTAATGACTGGCTCTGAATTATCTATGAAGTATTTCGATGTAGTCGGGCTGTTTTTCTGTGCTAATTCGTATCGACCTCTATGTTAGGTCTTAGGTGCTAGTTAGAACTTTAGAACACTAAAGGGTACATAATTGTTGGCAATTAGTTATATGTATATAGGTTGTATTATAAGATAAGAACGTTTTGTCTTACGACCGAATCATAACAAACGAATAATTACCTCAAAATTGGGTAATTATCAGTAATTGAGGCAGTAATTATTATAGAAACGTCATTCCGACCCCTACTAGCTCGCGAGCAAATTGAAAGTATAGTAAAGGGAGTACTTGAAAAGCGACTAGATGCCATGCGAACTATGAAGGAGGAGAACTTTAGTAGAACGACTGAGGTTTGTTACCTTTGCATCTTACTATATAAAGGAGAAGAGTTTACTTTTTTGTTTGTGCGAACGAAACGGAATCCTACGTTTGAGGCGTTTGGTATAAGTGTATAAGTAGTCCCTTTTCGCAACTCTTCAAAATAAGCGCAGTCGGATTTTAATTCATAAACTTGGAAGATACGTTTCAGACGTTTCATATGAGCATGCATTATGGTCATTTTATTGGGATCGCCTGAGAGAGTAGTCGCCTCAGGCGGTGATTGTCGCCTGTTAATTATATAAGAGTCTATCGCTAAGGTCCATTCCTAACCTAATAAACCCGAAAACGAACACAAAATTTCGAACAGTACGCTAACCATAAAAACAAGCTAATTACCTAACGCAGTGCTGACATACAATTATGTACGTATAGTTCGGGTACGGTACCGTCAGTAAACCCTTTGCATGTTGATTTCTTCAGCATCGTTAAGATACCACAAGGTACGTAGATACAGCAGTGTCGAAATACGATAAAGGGAATAAACTTTTGCTAAATTTTTTTCAGAGACGACAGCATTGTGTTGCAGAAACTTCACCTAAAGCTTACGATGCCCGACCTCCAGGATTTAATGTGATTCCCCGTTTTGAAGCAGTTCGCAAGTTAGACGGAATGATTGCCGACAGGAAGAAGACTTTGAAAAAATTGCAGAAAGACTATTTATCGATTGAATCTGGAAGGGGTACGGTAGCCGGGTCAGTGAATAGAGAGCCGAGGAAACCGTCTCCGCGGGGGCGACCGTCGGAGTCGCACTCACGACCTCGACCTATACTGTCGCCGACAGGACTTAGCAGCCGAAAACAACCGAAACTGGAGGAGAATCTGGAGAAAAGAGTGGAGAGATTGGCTAGAATCTTGAAGGAAAAGAGAGCAGAGAAGGTAGAGGAAAGTGAAAGTTCTAAAGGAATAAAGCTAGTAAGAAAGCCGGAAAGGCACGTGGTTTTTGCCGAACCATTACAAGAAGATGTGAGTGGTGAGGAAGAAACGACAAGTAGTAGTTCGACGGCGGGCACGGGGAGCAGTGGCACCTCAAGCAGCTCCTCAGGAACGAGCAGTACGTCGGCTAGTACGTCGAGCGACAACTCCGATGCGTCTAGTAGGAGTGAGCGGGAGAAGAATATTGAAAACAGGTGGGCTTTTCATTAGGAATCGCGGAGAAACACACACCGTGAAAATTGGCGTGCAAGCGGCAACGTGACGGCGTACAAGCGGCGTGGAAAAAAGATGCACGCCGTTGGGTTCTGGCGTGCAAGTTGCCCGTCGTACCGTTGCCGCTTGCACGCCGTGAAGAAGTAAGGTAGCCGCTTGCACGCCGTACTCACGTGGCGTGACATGCATGTCGCCTCGGGCTTTTGGCGTGCGAACGGCGAGATTACGACGGACAAGTTGCACGCCATTTCCATTCCGCGTGCATTTTTGCACGCCGCCACATTGCCAAATGCACGCCGAAAGGTTACCGCCTGCATGCCAACTTTCGTCAGTGCATATTTACCAACCCTATAGACCTGACCTAGAAACTGTGTTACCTCGCAGTGCATTTATTTGCTGCAGTAGTTGTTGATATTGGTGGATATTCAAAACATTTTTTTTTCAGAAAGCACTCCGAATCGAAAGAGGAGGCAGTGTTATCGCCAACTTCTCAATACATAAGTAACGTACGGCGGAAAGTTTTCAATGATTTAATTGAAAATAAATAGATTTCCTCCTTTTTGACAAATACAAAACATAGATGGGCTACCGTACACGGATTGTAGGACTGAAGTGTATAGGAAGTGTGTGAAAATAAAAATCAATAAATCTTTTTCTCGACGTCCGTCCACGTTCGTTGCTTTTTTGGAGGGATGTTTATTTATGTTGCCGATAAGTAGTTGATTAAATTTCTTTTACTTTGCACATCACAGTTTTGGCCAATCTCATCAGTTGTTGTTAGTCTATTTTGAACCGTTGTTGACCAGATGGATTATGACTGTTCATCAAGAAAATTCTCCCAATTCCCGAAACGAGATTTAAAAAATTCTTTTCTGATTTTTCTTTATTTATGATTCAGTGTATTTTATTCCATTCTGTTTGGTAGAATACGGGGATCAATTTCTATGTGTGTTGGAAAGGACGGTTATTTCCCAGCAGCGTTGTGCTAGTCATCGTAGAAAACGAAGAGAGGTGCGAGAGAACTGCGGCCTCTGTTCTGTTCTGCCTGCGTCTGCGTTTCTCGTGTTATTATTGATCTCTGGTACCCTCCTGCAAGTGCTGCACTATTTCGAGGATGTTGCTTGGCGGTTATTAAATTAGGGTTTTATATGTGCAAGTTTTTTTTAACGATAAACAATCCCATTTTCCATTGTTGGATAAAATTACACACCTGAAATCTTGTTGCCTAGTTTACCATGTTATTCTTGATTTCAACATGCTCCAGCTCTGCTTATGCTTGCTTTTTCAAGACTTATCTGTGTTACATAGCAGGTTCTTTTCATTTTGCTGCCTAATCGAAGTAATGATTTCAGTATTGTTTGTTTTGAAACTTTGGACAATGTTCATGTTATATCCGTTTTGTCGATGAATGGATAAATCCGTAGTATACACACAATATTATGCGTATCTCGTTTCAGATGAATGCCGAAACTAAGTCAGAGATGTGCTCGAATTTTAATAATGGGTGAATTCTTTACGTTTACTTCGGAGAGCTCATAGCGCACAACGATGTTCCCAGTCTCCTTTCAGCTGACCAAGCGTCTGTCTTTGTGCGTCCTCACGCGGTTGATGTGCTATGCATCCATATTTCCTATCGTCTCCAGTTTTGCGCACTCTCTGGGTGATTTCTTCCTCTCCTGTCTCTTTCCGTCCTTGCCTCTCGTTGCCTATCGACCGGACCTCTCCCGCTCATTCTCAGCAAACTCGTTCTTCCTTCGCCGGGTGCCTCTAAATTCGTGTGATCTTTCGTCGTAGTATGTTTGTGTCTCTCTCCGTGACACACTCTATCGCACCCTTTATCGCCTCGCCCCACGCTCCCTTTCTCTCTTTTCCCCTTTCTCTCTGCCCAGCCCAGCCATTCTACTCGGGCCAAACACCCCACTGCCCCCCTCTCTATTCAGCACACTATTACAGGACAAATCCTCACCCGACGCCTTTTCCTTCTTTTGTATTATATCTTCTTTATTAGCATACGTGATATCGTGAATCGTGGTTTGGTTTGCTTCAGTCCGGAAGATGGGAATGGGACGAAGTACTGACTGTTTTTGTGAAAAATGATAAATAAGTATAATTAATTTAAGGTACAGTCCTCCTCTAGCTACAACAATTGATTTGGTACATCAAGGTGGGTTTTTTTACCTTATTTTCCGGTGTTTTTTTATGGCGAATTGCGAAAGTGAAAAGATCTCAGGGTATTGCAGAATGTAAATATGATATGTGTGGATGTTTTAAATCCGGTTTTTAATATACTGTGCACCCTTACAATTAGTAAGTGTTGAGTAGTTGAGTTTGAGTACCATGGTCTGGTTAGTATTGGTAGTGTTGTTGGGGGATATGGCGTGTTCGTGTGTATTGTTATTCGCTTAATCGATTCACAATAATAATTTATGAAATACCAGTCGGCTACCGCCGCCTGAGGCGTCTTTCCAATATTCGCTGATGGTCGCTATGTTTCACTGGGCTATATCTATAAGTAGAAGCAACTCTTTCTCGCAAGAATAATTTCCTGGGGATAGAACTTAGTTTTGGTTCGCCCATTTTAGGACGTTGACTATATTCCTCCTAAATTGCCTGTAAATCGTTGGACAAATATAACGTCCAAAAATTTCCAAAACGTAAAAGTAGCGGAATAAGCGCGTGGCTGATACGCCGCATCGCTGGGCTATATAAGTTAGAAGCAAACGTTTTCACAAAGGAAATGGTTTCAGTTTTGTTATTTTCCTTTTGAAACCTACACCTATATCAAACACGGGGATATTTTTTTCCGAAATTTTTCTGTTGCTATTTCTCCTAAATTTGTCTGCAACTGCTAATCTAGGACATCGAAAAAATTGCCAAAGCAGCTTAATATCGTGTGGCTGATAGGCCGCAATGTTTCGCTGGGCTATATAAGTTAGGAAGAAACATTTGTCTGCAAAGAGTCTCCAGTCTCTCATTTTTCCGTTTGAAATCCATACCAATATTAAACACGGGTTAGAACTTAGTTTCTGTTTTTTTTTTTTTTTTTTTTTTTTTTTTTTTTTTTTTTTTTTTTTTTTTTTTTTTTTTTTTTTTTTTTTTTTTTTTTTTTTGTCTGCAACTTGCTGGTCTATAATATCGAAAAAATTCCAAATCCTAAAAGCAGCTTAATATCGCGTGGCTGATACGCCGCAATGTTTCGCTGGGCTATATAAGTTAGGAAGAAACATTTCTCTGCAAAAAGAGTCTTCAGTCTCTTGTTCATTTTCCTTTTGAAACATACCAATATTAAACACGGGTTAGAACTTAGTTTCTGTTGATTATTTTTTTCCTAAGTTGTCTGCAACTTGCTGGACTCTATAATATCGAAAAAATTCCAAATCCTAAAAGCAGCTTAATATCGCGTGGCTGATACGCCGCAATGTTTCGCTGGGCTATATAAGTTAGGAAGAAACATGTCTATGCAAAGAGTCTCCAGTCCAGTCTCTCATTTTTCCTTTTGAACCCATACCAATATTGAACACGGGTTAGAACTTAGTTTCTATATTCCTCCTAAATTGTCTGCAACTTGCTGGCTACAATATCGAAAAAATGTCAAAAAAAAGAAGGAATAAGTGCCTGGATGATACGTCGCAATGTTTCGCTGGGCTATATAAGTTAGAAGCAAACATTTGTCCGAAGGAAACAGTTTCACTTTTGTTATTTTCCTTTTGAAACATACACCAATATCAAACACGGGGATAGAACTTAGTTTCTGTTGACTATATTTCTCCTAAATTGTCTGCAACTTGTTGGACTCTATAAGTCTATAACCTAAAAAAATAGCCAAAGCCTAAAAGCAGCGGAATGTAAGTGACCGCTATTTTACTTTTTGAAACCTATACGAATGTTAAACATGGGATCGAACATAGTTTTAGTGTGCCGGTGTGCCCTTTATTTAACTGGTGAACGTATTCTTCCTAAACTGTCTGCAGATCGTTAGACTATAAAGCAGAAAAAATCCAAAATTGTCACAGATCTTTTCCTTAACTGTATTAAACTAAAGAATGTCGTAGAACGTTACAGGTGATACCGTGTATAATCCATACTAAAGCAAAAAGTACGCGAAATTAAGAAATTCTGTTGAATGTTCTTTCGTTCGACCGAAACATCGCCCAAGATTGGACGCTCGTTTCATGGGAAATAATGGAAAAGTGCAGAGAATTACTCAATGCTTTGTTGCAAAATATGTCGACTAAATCTTTGTAAAAAGAGTAAATGAAAAATTAGACTACGAAGTGATTACAAAAAAGTATTTCATAAAAAGTTGTCAATGATTGTGATTTGGTAGTTCTCTGAGTTGTGAGTGTTCGTTGTTTCCTAAAATGAGCTGCGCGCCACCGCGCCCGAACGATACACCACACACATTCCGTATATGCAGCCTTTTTTGGACTATTGTGAGAGGGGCGCTCGGGATGTGAGATGGCTCAGTGCATGGGAACATGAACTACTGAACCAATCCTACTTCCTGAGCGTAACGCACATCATCCAAACACACAATCAATCAAACAAACAAACAAAGCTCCCAACTTTATATAATAAGATTCGTCGTAGTTCACAGTGTAGTGAGATCATTTATGCAATATCCGTTATAGTCACAGTGACTTTCACTTTCAGCAACATACAGCTAACTTTATGAATATGTAGATGAATACACTGTGTGATTTTCAAACAAACATGCTAAACACGCAAACTCTAAGTTCCCATGTCCCATGCACCATTTTTTGTATGTGGATGTGGTACATTCATCATGATATCCAATCCCCATAGCATAAACTCGTTGACGAACTGCCCGACGAAACCACCATCCGAAATAGCATATTGCACAAATTTCTGTGGTTGTTTCCCGACGAGTTTTATGCCATGCGGCAATCCTGGGATCTGTCTCCCGACCACTGTGTTGTTTATTTGTAGTGTATAGGGAAAGGTAAAGGGAAGTGATAAAAAGGGTGTAAATGTGTTATTTTATTACTTGTGTATTTAGGCGCCGTGATGGACTACCATCCATCAGTAGTGCGAATTCGCGACTGCGCAAAGCCCCCGGTTAGGGGTAAAACGTCACCGTACGGCTTCTTTGTGAAGATGTGCTACGAGGAACACAAGAAGAAGTACCCGAATGAGAATGTCCAGGTTACAGAGATCTCGAAGAAGTGCTCAGAAAAGTGGAAGGTATGTTCAATCGCTTAAAGTGATATGGCACGTGGTTTTTCGGAGAACGCTCCTTTGAATTGTTGTGATAATTGGATGTTTTGTGACGGTGACGTTCCTATGATCCTATTTATATTGAGCAGGAGTAGTATTGGAGTCATTAAGGTTTTGTATATGTATGTATACTGCCTTATATCTTTACTCATTAGCCGAATTATTTGCATTTTGTGTATTTCAGACAATGTCTGATGATGAAAAACGCCGATTTTATGAACTAGCACAAAAGGACGCAGAGAGGTATCAAGCTGAGGTATGCGCGCATTTTATGCTTTATATTGAACAGACCTGAATACTTTATTCCGTAAGAGCAAAGTGATGTGATAAAAACAAAGGAACAAAGTAACATCGCAGGTATTTAAATATTCCCGACTTACTTTTACTTCGTATTTTTTGCTGTACGGCTGTACCCTGCACCTTTGCAGAAATGCCATTTTGTGCATTGGTGTTTTTGTGGTCATATGGTTATGTGGTCATATGTCATAACATTGCAAATGCGCGTGTTATCAGTAACTAACATACGATATAGATTATTACTATAATTTTTTAATATTTCTAGGTGGCTGCGTATGGCGGGGAAGATATGATCAGAAAACGAAAGAGAGCAAAGAAGGACCCGAACGCACCAAAGAGGGCACTGTAAGTTATCCCTTACTTATACCGTTAGTACATTCGTTATAAGTTATTCCATTCTTTCTTTCCAGCATCTTTCTCAGTTTCTTGGTAGTATATTTCCTGATCTAAGGTATCTAAAGTAAGGTAAGGTCAGTTCCAGTTCCTTGATAATTTCGACACTTTTTGCGTACAACTGAAATGGAACGTTATGTATATCTACCACTTGTGGTAGTTGTTGTATTACTCACTCGGTGACTCGTTGATGTTAATGTTATTTTTGAGGTATATTGTTGTGATAATCAGATTATAAAACGTGGATGAGATGAGTTATTTGAATTCAGGTCTGCATTCTTTTTCTTCTCACAAGATAAGCGTCCGGAGGTGCAAGCACAACATCCCGATTGGAAGGTACATTGTTTATTGTTGGTGTTAAATTGTAAAGTGTAAAGATAAAGTATACCGGGTTATTTGTTGGTGTTACGTGTATTGTATTGTTGAAAACTCGAAACTTGTGAGCATGGTCAGCCATGGTCACTGATTTTGAAGTATCAAGAATCGTAGTATTGTCTTCGAGCGCAGAGTGCTGGGCCACCACGTCGTTAGTAATATTCAAAAGAGAGAAGTTGAAGTTGTGGTATTTTTCTCAGTGTGATTGTCGTACTGTACTATGTACTGGATTCCGTCGTGAGAGAGAAATGAAACTGAGAGCTGAGAGCATAGAGTTCGATCGTTCGATGCATTCAATTGAATGTTCCTTCATACATGCGCGCATTAGTTATACTCGGGTACAGTGGCAAGGCCCTTGCTCACGCCACCGGACGGATTTCGGTTGATAAACGGGGTGCACTGTGCACTTTATCTTTATTTTATGTTGATGTTTAGGTCGGACAAGTTGCGCAAGAACTCGGTCGTCAGTGGAAAGATATGTCCAATGATCAACGGGAAATTTATGAGTCGCGAGCAATGGCAGACAAGGAGCGATATGCAGAGGTAGGACTCTATGATTGTGGCATAAACTCTAAGCTGGCTGTCGATCTCACTCCTGAGTTATCGGCGGGGGCGGGGTTTGTGTTTATGCGCTGGTGGAGTTCAGTCTGTTCACTGTCGAGTGATTAAGGCATAGATTTGAGCTATGAGTATGAGCTAACCTTTACACTTTACACCTTTAGGTTGCGTTTTTGCCTCATAATATATGCAACAAATTTGTATGTTTCATGAATCCTTGAAATTGAGAACCGCAAATTTTTGTTTGGTTACTTCAGGGTTGCAAAGTTGAAACGTTTAGGAAATGCGCGGCTACAAGACTGGTGGCAGGTTAGACCTCGGAGATGTTGATGACCACGAGCACGAACCCCCGCAGCATGTTGTGGTTGGTTTTGAGATTTTTTTGTTGTTGAAATATACATGATTTGGTTAGGCAAGTTAACTTGTAGTTTGTAGTAGTAGTAGCGGTAGTAAACGTCGTAGTGGTTGTGCGACAAAAAGTTGTATAGAAGCTCTAAAAACTGCGTAACTAACAAGTCTCTTAGGCTTTGGTTATCAAGTTGATATGAGTGTGTAAACTTAGTTTGTCATCACGAGATTATATTCCTTTAACGTAAAAATTGGTTAATGGGTAGAACTAAGTCAAAGCGTTATAACAGCCGGTTTTTGAAACGTATGTCGCGCTATCTATTCGTGAGTGACTGCGCGACACTGGCACATTTTTTTTATAATAATTGTATTCATTTGCATACAAAGTATGGGAATGCAGTTGTCCAACATTCGTTTCCGGCTGTTATTTCGCTTTAAGCTATAAAAGTCATTTAATTTTAGGTCCACGATATGCACCACTTGCAGCAACATCACCATCATCAGTAAACTCTCGACAATAAATCCGGTGGTTTCGCTCTGTTTTATCCATTGAACGTTAAAGCGGTATTGCAGGTGGTTTATCAAACAAACGTACTGGGCCAACTATATTACCTTATATTATATGCAAATTTTCTGCGCCCCTCTGCGCCGGAAGGGCACAGCTTAATGCAGTTGTCCTTTTCACACAGCGCGTACAATACCGCTTTAATGTAAATTCGTGCATTTTGAAGTAGACTTTGATTTCTTAACTTATTTCGTTACTTTTTTTCTTTCATGAAACAACTTGTGTGCCAGATGCTTGGTAAGCAGCTTTTTCCGATTTGTGTATTGGTATGCGAGTCTATGAGAATTAAGGGACTGGATATATTTCTATTTCTTGATGCTTAAAACTTAAAGAGGTATGACACATGATTTGCGCAGAATCGGCAGAATGTAGCTGAACAATGGAACAATTCGCACGTCATGCATGCTGTTTACAACGCAAACGTGACATACCGCTTTAATGACACATACTTAAAGTGTGGCGCACCAAGTTGGTTTGTGTCTGGCAAACAGTTGCAAATGTCACTCGGATGCTCTCTTTCCATTGTGAAACCATATTTATGTATAATTTCTGTCGCCATTTATTGAAAAGCTGAAAGTGTTGGACATCAAACGGCACTCCACTGTGAAGTTAAAGCGACATAACGGCGGGTTTTTGAAAGGTATGTTTGATTGGAGGATTGCACAACTGCATTCCTAACCAGTTGTCATATGTTGTGCACTTTAATATATTATTTTAGTTTTTTTGCATACCAAAACCCGGCCGTTATATCACTTTAAATTCTCTGTGTACTTCAGTCATTTCATTGAGCTATTGAGCACTTCGAATTCCATACCAAATTGAAAGAAAAAACCTCCCTTTTTCCTTTTTTATGTTTTCCAGTGTTCCTTTTTTATTCTTCTTCTTTTGAACAGCCAGCAGTTCGCTTAGTTAAAGTGTAAAATACTAATAGTTCAGGGATTCTCAATATTATTGAGTAGAAGTTGTCTTAAGTTAAATGATTACTTTTTGTTATTTGTTTATTATCTCGCGTTTGGTGAGGCTTTTTCTAATTCAGTGTTGTATTTGCTATCTGTCATTTAAACATTGAGTGGCGTTAGCCTGGCCAGGAAAGAGTCTCATTTTGTACAGTTTTGTTGTTCTCCGTCATTTATTATTATTAGTAACTACGTTTTGTCGTTGCGATCAATAAACTTTTAATCTCACATTTAATATTTTTTGTTATTTAATTGTTGTCACTGACGTTGTGAGTCGTTGTGAATTTATTCTGAAAGGTTTCGGGTGCTGTGTTGTATGTATTATAATACGGGGTGGACATTTACCGTGTTTTGATAAATTTACGTGAATGGATCAGAGGCCGTATTCACCAACACGCATGGAGCCCTCCCTGGCCTCCCCAGGGAGCTAAAGAGTGCGAGAGCAGAAGAGATTCAGAGGGCTCCCGGTGTGTTGGTGAATACGGCCTCAGGGAGGGTAGCTAAGTTATATGCGCTGTTTTTCCTTTGCTAGCTTATTTCCGTGTTTTTATATGTTTTCCAGTCTTATCTGCGAATGAGAAGAAGTACTGTAAAACTCTTTCGCAAACATCAATGTACTACTCACGTTCATATCTCTGAAAGCGCCCGTGCATAGATTTTTCACGTAGTTTTGTAATATTTCTGTATTTTTTTGCAATTCTGATGCAATTTATTAATGTTGTAGTTGTGTCATTTTCTATTTGTCCTTTGCAATTCATTTCCTTGGTTGTTTGTAGCTGGTTGCAGTTATCGTTTTTTTTTTTGCAATTTATTTAATAATACGATTTTATATTATAGCATTTATAGGGTAAAACTCGGTCCAAATGGCCACTGTACCGAAGGAACGAAAGAAGGTTGCCGCCCTTTTGGAGGCCGAGCAAAGAGTACAGCAAAAGTGGAATGAGGCCAAAGTTTTTGAAACGGATGCGGCTGAGGAGTAGGTTTTGTTAGTTTATTGGCTTCGCTTCTTTGCTTCTCTGGTCCTCAGGCGCGCAGCGCGGAAATGCATAGCCGCGTCCGCGGGAAAATATTGCAAATTTGCATTGGAAAACTCGAGACGCAGCGAAAAACATCCTTTCTGCGTCTGTGCATTTCCCATGTTAAAAAAACCATCTCTTTTCCGCGGACGAGGTTACGCATTTGCGCGCCTGAGAACGTGGTTATGTAAACCCTTGCTTTCCTTAGGCAACTATGATAATAATCATGGTTGTTGGTTGACAATCAATACAAAGAAAGAGTTTCGACCAAATATAGTTTTGGTCAAATATAGCCCCGAATATGGCGGAGCGAAATGGCGGTTTGGTGCTCCCTTTACCCACCACAAGTACCAGAGGCCATATTAACCGCTCCAGTTCCCTCGAGGAAATAGTCCCTGGGGACAGAAAATAGCATTCTAATGACGCAGAGGGAAAAAGACGGGGAATTCCCCATGGGGAATTGAATGGTGAATGTGGCCTCAGAAAACCGCTTTACAGTGTGATATTTTAGTGGAACTCCCAAGTACCTCGTCACATTTCCGTATCCGTACATGAATGGACGTCTGCATCTCGGACACACATTCACGTTGTCGAAATGCGAGGTGTGGATGACTTTTTATTTATATTAACTCTTTATTCTATAATGTGTACATAATCATGTAGAAACCAAATAGGGAGATACATACATGCTAGACACAAGCAGGATCTCTAGCTACTTATGTGGTAATTCTAGGCGGAAGGAGTGTTTTGGCGTGCTGCTTCCATTGCTGGGCCAAGGGGATCTATCGTTGAGAATCTTGAGAATCCATAATCTTATTTTCTTCCAGTTTGCTGTCGGCTTCCAACGTATGCGAGGAAAGAAGTGTCTTTTCCCATTCGGATTGCATTGTACCGGTATGCCCATAAAGGTACGTGTTTATCATCTACGAACTGGAACGACGCAGCTTTGTAGAATAAGGTTTAAAGAAAGTTACGAACATCCTACATTCTCCCATTAAATGTGGATGTGTGAATCGACTTCTGATGCTCCGTTAGTCATGAGGCTGGATTTTTTATCTGAAGTGCCGCTCTACAGTATGAACCAAGGTAGCCTGAGTTTTAAATTATTATCTAAAACAGTATTGAATATAAAACTTGTAGGCGTGCGCTGACAAGCTGAAGCGCGAGATGGAGGATTTCGGCTATCCTCCCCAGTTTCCCGAGCACGAGGAGGAGGAGGTGAAGGAGGTGATGAGCGCCCTGGAGGAGATCACCAAGGATAAGAGCAAGGGAAGAAAGGTGGGATCATTATATTAGGTTACCGTAATGTGAGGTGTAATACTTAAAACTAGTATACTTAATTGATAGTCGAAACTCTCACAATCCAGAAACTGAGAAACTAAAAAAAACAAGATTCCAGAAACTGAGCTCAACAGAATAACTCGGATTTGCGTCCTGATCCTGATTCTAAAGTCCAAAATCCTCGTATTCAGACGAAAGCTGTTGCAAAGACTGGTGGCGCCAAGTACCAGTGGCAAATCATGCAGTCTCTGGGATTGGAAGACGAAGAAATCAAACAATTTTCGGATCCCGTCCACTGGTTGAACTATTTCCCGCCGCATTGCATTGCTGACTTGCAGAGAATGGGTGCTAAGGTGAGTAGTATTTTGCTTATGTATAAATATAGTATAATTGATTAAATAAAAAGATGCAACAGCAATAAACCGAGTATACAAAGAGAAGGGACGCTTAGGGCTTAGGTTTGGTGTTCGGGCTTGTTGGCTAGTTCTAGTTATTTGTTTGAATTTGAATGAGTGTTTTAGTTTTAGCAATCCGATATTTCAATGAATGGTTTCTTTTTATTTTGGAAATAACGTGTTGGTTGATACTAGGAACGGACAGTGGAGTTTTAGTCCGATTAATGTAAAGTAGTTGGATAATATTTAGTAAAAAAGAGGATAGTTAATCTGCTTCAGAAATGAACCGGACCCCGGTGCACCGTTTCTGTAGATTCGGTTGATATAACCCGGTACACTTTACACTTTACACTTTTATAGTTAATCTGAACGGTTCTTATAAAAAAACAGATTTAATTTGTAAGCGAAAGGATATAATTGAAAATAATAGGGAGTTAGATAGAAGATGAGAACAGAGGAGTTAACATAAGAAAGGAAAAAAGGGAAACTGAGAAAACAAAATTCTGAAACGGAAACATATTTTAATTAAAATTATAATTGTAGGAACGACTTGATAGTAATGTATTCTGAATTTTGGTTGCAAACGAAAAATTGGTATTTTGGTCGAGCGCGGAGCGAACCCGCATCTTCGGCTATCCGGGCCACGGCCAAACTATATTATTGGCCTGGGCCGGGCCAATGCTCCAGATTATCCTCTTTTTTACTAAATATTATCCAACTACTTTACATTAATCTTGAAAATTTGTACTAAAACTCCATTGTCCGTTCCTAGTATCAACCAATGCCAATCATATAGTAATGTATTCCTTTCCTATTGTAGGTCGATTGGCGTCGTTCGTTCATAACGACGGACGTGAATCCCTACTACGACTCGTTTGTCTGCTGGCAGTTTAGAAAGCTGAGGGAAGCCAAGAAGATTGACTTTGGAAAGAGGTTAGGGTGCCTGTTTTGTCTTTAAAGCGACATGACAGCCGGTTTTTGAAATGTATGTTGAAGTACTGCATTCTCATGCATTATATGCAAATAAGTATGCTTAGAATAGAAAATCGCTAAGGTCACGTAGTTATTTGCACACACTAAATGGGAATACAGATCCAGCATATGTTTCAAAAACGGACTGTTATACCGCTTTATTCTAGTAGGGCATAAAACCCATTGTATATGGTCTGGTTGGCTTAGGCTTAGAGGTGGTAACATTTTGTAGGGGAAATGGCATGTTAGGTCATATAAGTGTCACGCACGTACATACGAATTTTTTTTTAAATCTCAAAAATGTTTATACAATGCATAATTCTTTTCAGGTACACGATATACTCGCCGAAAGACGGCCAGCCGTGCATGGACCACGATCGTTCGAGTGGAGAAGGCGTTGGACCGCAGGAGTATACGCTCATCAAATTGAAGGTATGCGTTGACTTATACGGGCCGATATGCTGATCACTTGCTTACACACGCGCAAGGGTATACTGTATAATACACTTTCAAGTTGAAGGTATGAGCTTACTTATACGGGCTTATATATTGATCACTTGCTTACACACGCGCAAGGGTATACGCTTTCAAGTTGAAGGTATGAGCTTACTTATACATGGTTATGCACTCACCACCAGGGCTATTGCCTAGATTGGAAACCCGAAACTTTTTCCTGCATTCTGCATTAGTCGTTTCGGATACCTCAGCGTATGTATTGCAAAAATGCAAATCGCGTGGGTAACGCGGTAAGCTCGTTGGTTATGGTTAGCCACGCCAAGTTTATTTGTCGGTAGTCGGTATATTATTGCCTTTATGTGCAGTTTTCGGGTTCAATTTTGGTTGCATGTTTCTTTTTCTGTATGTAAAAAATGGGAAGTGCATGAATGTTAGTGGCTTCAGGTTCTCGATCCAAAACCGTCGATTTTGTCGAAGACCACGCTTCCCGTTTACCTGGTAGCCGCCACACTTCGGCCCGAAACAATGTGGGTTTAATTTTACGCTTCTCATGTTTATTATACTGATAAAATGATAAATGCGTTTCTCTTGATTACTTCTTTTTGCTTGCTATTGGAACGTTTAGTACAGACATGATGTACAGATATACTGTCTTCTTCAGTGCACTGACTCTTTGTGTTGTTGTTGTAAATAATGACACGTTGAAACATTTCGTTTTTATCTGAATACATGCTTTGGTTAGGTTAAAGGGATCTACGGTATTAATTTTTTTTAGGTATGGACAAACTAATTGCTATTTGCACCCCGACATTACCTATTCGGTCTTCTATGCTGGCCCCGAGGAGGATCAGATCTACGTTGCTACAGCGAGGTAAGGGCGAAGGGCTTATTGTCGAAGTTATGAGAAAGTGCGCTTATCGCTTATCACTAAGAGCTTAGGGCACATTTCGTCACGGGTCTCGCAATTTGTAGCGTCTTGTTGTATAATTGTGCTGAACTATTGATTAATTGTTTACTAGGATGTTCGAAAGTAGTTGCTCCATGTATTGTTTAGATTCTTTTCTGAGGCCGTATTCACCAACACACAACAGGAAACCCTCCCTGGCCTCCCCAATGTGCTAAAGAGTGCGTAGAGAGTGCGAGAGCTGAAGAGGTTCAGAGCGCTCGTGCGCCTAGGAAGAGCTCCCTGTCAGTTGGTGAATACGACCTCAGATATTCGTTACCTTACTGTCTTGTTATTTGTATTTCAGATCTGCGCGCAACATGTCTTACCAGGGCTTGACCAAGGTGAACGGTGTGGTTCGATATGTGGAGGGACTGGAAAAGGTTGGTTGAATGTTATTGTTCCTTAGTGTTCTTTATTGCAATAATCAATATTACCGCTTGATTAACCCTTCCGCCCTTCGTTCCGTGTACTTGAATGATGTTGTATATGATTGATTGTATGTGTGATGAGAATACTGTAGTTATATTATTGGTTACGGTGTTTCGGATTGGGAACGGAATGGTAGGGTAGCTTTAGTCAGTTCCAACTTTTTTTTACATTTACCTATGAATAGTAATTTGCTTATCGTTTTGTGTAACTATGAACATGACCAATGAGGTGGTTTAGGTGAAAGGTAGCGAGTTTCTGGGAGCCGCCCTCTCAGCTCCGCTGGCATCGTACAAGACGGTTTACGCTCTACCTATGCTTACAGTAAAGGACGACAAAGGTATGGGGTTGGGTATTTGGGAATTTGAGCACTTGCGTGGACTTTTGAACTCGAATTTCTCTATCGATTGATTGAATGGAGTATTTGACATTTTACGGGCAAACAACTTCATTGAAGTATCTTTTCTCGATGATGTACGGTAGCCGTAGATCCCGAATGTTGTGCTTAGCAGCTTATCTTATGTGCCTTGTAAATTGTTATGTGTTTTCTATATTTTCTATTTTCTCGTTTCAGGTACCGGAGTGGTGACGTCAGTGCCCTCAGATTCTCCAGATGATTTTGCCGCGCTTTCTGATTTGAAAAAGAAGAAGCCGTTGAGGGAGAAGTATAATATCACGGATGACATGGTGCTGCCTTTTGAGCCGGTGGGTTTTTATGGTTGCTTTAGTATTGAAGTTTCGTATGTCTTACTCAAGGATCTGAGCGTTCGAGCCCGAGAACTGGAAGTGGGCGGTAAATTGTGTCGCCCCGATGTGTTGGTTTGTTTCAGTGAGTAAATTTTCCACGTTTCCTTATCTTATGACTATGGCTTGTAGTGGGTAGTAGTTCTTGCTACCTGCTCTAGCTCATCTGACCTTTCTACGTAGGTTGTAAACTAGTGTTACTCTTGATGCTTGTATTACTGTGCGTATGGTCGATGATCTCATTACTTAAACATTGTATGCGTGTGTATATCTTAAACTATGTATTTTCAGGTTCCCATAATCGAAATCGAGGGTCTCGGTAATTTGGCCGCCGTGGAGATGTGCACCCGGCTGAAGATTGAGAGCCAGAACGAGAAGGACAAGCTGGAAGAGGCCAAGAAGGAGGTCTACCTCAAGGGATTCTATGATGGAGTGAGTATCTTCGTCTTTATGTGCCAGTCGGGTGAAATCATAATTCCGGAGCGTGACGGTCGTACAAACAAACCATCAAACAAACAACCCGATATATCTGTGTATTGTGAACGGATTATGAGTACCAGTATAGTGACTGCTGATGGAGTAGCTTTTTATTGTTGACTATTAGCCGTCGTTATAATGCAATGCGCTTAACAACAGTATGTCTGTGCAAAACTTAAAACTTAAGACACAGTTTAAAAAACAGAACCTAAGAATCTCTAAGAAACACTGTGTCTTTAGGTGATGCTGGTTGGCAAATACAAGGGTCAGAAGACGGCCGACGTGAAGAAGGTTATCCAGACCGATATGGTTGCCGAAGGACTTGCCGACAAGTATGTGGAGCCGGAGAAGAAGGTCTGTTTTAACTTTAGTACTTTGGCCGGATAGTTGCAGCAAGTACTGCAAGATTTAGTGTACTGGTACTGTACTGCAAATATATGGAGCCGGAGAAGAGGGAATGTAGCCGTTTAGTCATTGATCATTGCAAAAACACACAATGAATTTAAAGCGAAATACCGGCCGGGTTCTGAAACGCATTGCGTACACCTGCTTTCTTATGCAGCATATGCAAATGAGCAAAAATTAGAATAAAAACTAGACCCCAATTAACCCCACCTTGCATAAATGCGTAGGAATGCAAGTACTTGAGATGCGTTTCAAAAACCGGCCGGTATTTCGCTTTAACACCTAAAGGGTTTATTGTCCCTCGACGAGTAAGTATTTATGGCAGTAAGTAAGCAAGTGGGAATTGCATAGTGGTTTGTTGATAAGTATGTGGAGCAGGAGAAGAAGGTATGTTTTATTGCTTTGGCAAAGTTAGTTACCGTACTGGATGCATTATTTAATAGTACTGTATTAATGAATTATGTGTCGACAAATATCAAATATGTTAGACTGGAAGAAAATTTGTATTTTGCTTTGCGCAGTTTATCGATGTATATGTAGGGTATTATAGAATTGTAAAGTAGTACCAATCTTGTTTTAGATTATTTCTCGCAGTGGGGACGAGTGTGTTGTCGCGCTGTGCGATCAATGGTATGTTTTATTCATTCTTTATACTTTTCGGTTAATTGATGAGCGCGAAAGCTGTGTGAGCTAGCGGCTAAAGTAGATTTTTTTTTCAAAGTTGTTATTCAAAGCATTATGTTTCAATCAGTCGTCAATATGCAGTCTTTGTTCGGTGTTTTGTTTCCGTTGTTACTTGTGTAGTAATAATAATTATAATAATTTATTGATATAAATTATATAAAATATAAGTGTGCATCACATAAAATGATATTAAGAGGTTGGCAAAAATTAAGCCGCATGCAACGATAAGCTTGAGTTTCCTTGAGAAAAAAGTAGTAACTTGTTTTGTTTCTCTTTTGGAAAAGATTTCCTAGCTTTTCTGCGAGAAAAGTATCTTATGCTCTAGGTACTTGAACTATGGCGATCCCGAATGGAAACAGAAGGCCAAGGAGTGTCTTGCGCAGATGGTCACTTACAGCGATGAGGTGAGACTTGTTGATTTAAAGCGGATGGATACGTATTTTATGTTTATGTCCTGAATCCCTGAGTGGCAGCACCTAGGCATTTATGCGTGTTATTATTGTGCCCAGTACAACACTAAATGCTCAAAAGCTAGAATTGGTGTGGCGTAGTTAGACTATACTAATAATGGAACAAATATGTATTATAGGTTCGTCACAACTTCGAGGCCACAATCGACTGGCTGCATGAGCATGCTTGCTCGAGGAGCTATGGGCTTGGTGGGCATTTCTTCTTTTATAGTTTACTAGTTTGTAGTTGTACCATACTCCGCATTATTTTGTTAGAAATGTGGATTGAATTTATATTGGAAGCTCTTTTATATTGAACGCGCAATGGTGGGAAATTGTATTCAACAAGACGATGTGCCTCACAAGTATTAATAAGTATCCTAGCGTATGCTAATTGGCTTGAAACACATTTTAATCGATTAATGAATAATAAGTGACTTGTAGGTACCATATTAATCGGTCGATCAATAGTGGGTCTGTTAGGTCCAGATTTTTAATAGTTGAATCAATAATTGGTGTTTTGTAGGTACCAGATTGCCCTGGGATCCACAGTACCTCATTGAGTCGCTGTCCGACTCAACCATCTACAACGCCTACTACACGGTTGCGCACCTCCTGCAGCAGGGCAGCTTGGATGGAAGTGTGATTGGACCTTTGGGAATTAGGTGAGTTTTGGGTACTGTAGTTTTAACATTTGGAAATTGGGTGAGTTTTGGTTACTGTAGTTCTTACCGTTAGGGAATTAGGTGAGTTTTGGTTACTGTAGTTGTTACCATTGGGAATTACTGTAGTTTTTTTTTGAGGTGGGCTACGACCTTTATGTGTCTGAATCATGTTTTAGTAATTGCTGGTTGTGTGTATCTATTATTTTGGGTGTTTATTCGTGGTCGCTAATATTACATAGCCATGAGTAGGGTCTTTATTGTTCCGTTACAAATGTTATGATTAGCTAGGTCACGCCTCTCATGGACCAAGTCAGCTAGAGAGTGAGGGTGCAACAGTTCATGCTACGCTCACATCTCTCTTCATGTATTGGTATTTGTTTCCTTCACGTAAAATAACCCGATGTTCGTTCAGCGCCGACAAGATGACCGACGCGGTATGGGATTATATATTCCAAGGAGCCGCATATAATGGGGACACGATGCCAGTCCCCGAAGACAAGCTCAAGAAGCTGAGACATGAATTCGAGTACTGGTGAGTGTTTGAGGATTGTAGATTTTCATTGAGTAGCGTAAAGCGATATAACGTCCGGTATTTGAAACATATGATGGAAAACTGTGTTCCTATGTAGTATTGTACTAAGCGTCGAAACTCGACTTGAGCCTTGAGCTCGATTTTTTACTCAAAACACTCATTTGCATATTTTATGTATGGGGGTAGAGTGATCCAAAATCGTTTTTTCATTTCCGACTGTGAAGTCCACTGTGTTGGTTATGTCCTAGACAAGGTATGAATCGGTGCGCGGAAATTCAGTCTTAGAAAATGTCTCGTCACTCTCAGGTACCCGATCGATATGCGTGCGAGTGGCAAGGACCTGGTGCAGAACCACCTCACCTATCTGCTCTTCAATCACACGGCGATTTGGAAGGACGAGAAGAAGTACTGGCCGAAGAGTGTGCGAGCGAATGGACACTTGTTGATCAATAATGAGAAGGTATGAGGGAATTAGATTCGGGATGTTGTGTCATTTGTTGCGCTAGAATTGTGGGAAAGTTTTCGTCGAAGGGAATGCAAGAGCGAGCTAATGCTCTTTACTGGGAAGGTAGGTTGGAGTGGTTTGAGAATAGTTTTGGGACCTGAGCAACCTGAAAGAGAGAGAGAGTTAAAGATTATGCATGACCGTTTGCCCCTCTCTGCACCAACGCGAAGTGTTCTTCATCGTTTATTTTCAGATGTCCAAGTCGACCGGTAACTTCCTGTCGCTGGTGGATGGTATTGACAAGTTCTCGGCCGACGGAATGCGCCTTTCCCTGGCCGATGCCGGAGACGCGGTGGAGGACGCCAACTTTGTCTTCTCCATGGCCGACGCATCGCTTTTGAGACTGTACAACTTTTTGGAGTGGGTGAGTGGGTTTGTCTATATCTGAGGCCGTATTCACTAACACGCAGGAACCCTCCCTGGCCTCCCCAGGGAGCTAAAGAGTGCGTAGAGAGTGGGAGAGTAGAAGAGATTCAGAGGGCTCGTGAGCCTAGGGAAGGCTCTTGCACATTTATGTACTTTTAGGTGCGCGAGATGGTGCAACTGCGCAAGGACGGTGGATTGAGGAAGGGAGCTGCGAGCACGTTTGCTGACAAGGTTGTTAATATTGACTCTTTATTTCATAAAACAACTATGCAGATGAATACGTAGAAACATACTGGTATGCTTTTGTTTTCTTTCTTTTCAAATAGTACAAAATAGCCTTCGGAAGTGGTTCTTGCGCGACGTTATGCCCCGTTTTATGCTCAGAACTAGTTACTTGTTTTTTCTTTGCATGCATACTTTCTATTTCAATGGACACTGTGCACCGTTTATCAAAACGAGGCACACATTAGTCAATTTCTGCGACTTTTATTAAAATTATTTGTTTTGGCATCGACGTTTGTTGGCTATGTGACTGAAAAATGTTGCCATTCTGTGCGAGCTTGAGCTACGAGTGTACTTTCAGGTGTTTGCGAACGAGATGAACCATGCCATCCAAGTGACTGCTGGTCACTATGATGCCACCCTGTTCAAGGAGGCCCTGAAGACTGGATTCTTTGAGTATCAGGTTTGCACTTATGAATAATGTTTATTATCGTAATAATGTAGTTTGTTCACCGACACATATGATGTGTTTATGTTGTATAGATCCTTGACCGTGATTTCTATAGGTGAGCTGGTATTTGTTGCATTTTCTTGTTTGTTTATTCAGCGTAAAAGATGGGGCAATGTAATATGTATGATTTTTGTGGATACTGTCTGTGCGAAGTAAAGACCATTTGTGAGTCCTATAGGGGAAGCTGCAGTAGTTTGTTGACTGTTAGAAAACCTTAACTACTAACGACAGGCTCACAGAGACTTATTGTAACGTTTCGTCTTTAGGCGTACCGTGACAAGTACAGAGAGTTTTGTGGAGGCGATTCAAACATGAACGAGGAGCTCGTGTTCAGGTAACATTTGTGAATGAAAATAATGATAATAATAATAATAATTTATTGACACATTATACATTATTATTATTATATATAAGTGTGCATCATATAAAATGATGGTAAGAGGTTGGCAAATTAAGCCACATGCGCAACATGTATTTTTTATATTTTTATTGTATATTTTTTATTTCGAACATATATATTTTCGACCTAGACAATTGTGAGTTGAGGCATTGCTCCTTGTCACACTGTATTAATTAACGTTTCTATTTTCGTTTCTAGGTGGGTCGAGACTCAGGCCCTGATCCTATCGCCCATCTGTCCGCATATTGGAGAACAAGTGTGGGAGCTGCTTGAAAAGGTTTGTGAGGAATATTCAATGTTGTTATATCAGGACTCTGGTTTCTTTATAGTCTTTCTTTGAGTGTTTGTGTACGGTACCCGCGTGTGTATGTTTTGTTTTGTAAGTGAAACATTATTTAAGGGTATGCTATGCTCAATTTTGTTGATGTTATATTTGGCGTGGCGTTTAAAAAAAAAACATTTTTTTGAAATACCGTGTTCATTGGACGTTATAGAAGTATAGGACGAACATAGATATACGTATTTAGTTCGTACGTTGGCGTGGAGATTAGGAGATGCTTAGAGTAAGTCTAAAAGTAATCCAACTAAGCTATGTTATAGGACGGTCTGATCGTAAACGCTCCGTGGCCTGCATCTGAAGCTGTCGATGCTCTTGGTACGTATTTTCAGGTCTTTTTGTTTGCCCTTTTGACCACTTTTGAGTAGGGAAATTCTCTCGAATTAGAAAGACGAAACGAAACACGAAAATTAGGTAGTCGTGAACACTTGGGCAGGAAAATGTGCCTTGTGGTTGTGTGGGGAAAACCTTTGGTATAACAAACCGAAACCGTGTCCTTGCGCTAGCATTTTGAAAAATAACTTTTTTGTTTTTGTGCTACACTTGAAACATTTGCTTTTTGGAAAACACGCATTTCTGTTCAATAGCTAAGGGCGCGTTCGATTTGGGAATTTTCTTCAAACTTTCCCCATCTTAAACGCGCCTTTATATATCTATTGACTTCATTGCGGAAAAATCCTAAACTCTAAAGTGTAAAGCGTGAAGTAGTAGACAGCATCAGGCACATGAAAACGTGAAACCGTGAAACGGCGTAAGTCAAACGTTTTGAACAATGTATTCAATCATCCATAGTGTGTCAAGCCTACCATATTTTGGAAACAAACGTTAATAATATTTAATATGAGGAATTATAAAAATATCTCATGTAGTTCCAAAATACGTAGGTTTTAAGGCATACTTGGTAACCCTATAAAGGAGGTAACGTGCATAACTCTGCCTTAGAGCGAAATACCGGCCGCTTTTTGAAACACATAAAGGACAAATACATTCCTACGTATTTATGCAAATTCTCTCGAATTTACTCGATTTTTTATTCTAATTGATGTTCATTTGCAGTAGCTGCATAAGAATGCTGGTGTAGACGATGCGTTTCAAAAACCGGCCAGTATTATTTCGCTTTTAGCCGAGTATACACTAACTGTCACAAAGTTACAATGTACTCATTCAATTATTCAGTAAACGCGCAAACTTGTGTTTCAATTTCAGTGCTCAGGGAGGCCAGTTTCATGGAAGAGTCGATGCGCTCGTTCCGTCTCAAATTACTCAACTTTTTGAACCCTAAGAAGAAGGCTGGCGCCCCGGCAGTGGTTGTGGAACCGCCACAGGAAGCCGTGAGTTTTTTTTTTTGGGATATTTTATTATATTAATGTTTTGTTCCTATAAAGATGTCTATAGTTTACGACATATTATATGTGATATACTGGGGATCGATATCACGTTAGGCGATCCATATGCATTATGAAAATGGTGAAGAAATGTTGTAAATGAAAATGGTAAAGTGTTCTTTTCGTAGCATAATCGAGGCCCCGAGTGGGGGAAGTTCTTTCTCCGAAGTAGCCCGATTTGGAAAGGCGTAAGTTACATTGGCATAATATTGGGGCTAGGTGCAGCATTTTTTTTGATAATGTTACAACAAATAGTATTAGTATTATCGTACGATAGGGGTAGGCTGTGCCCATACTGGTGACGCTTGGTATCGGACCATTAGTTTCATATTATTGTGTTTGTGGTTCAGGTAATCTACGTGGCCAAGGAGTACCCGTACTGGCAGAAGGCCGTGCTCACTATACTTGGAGAGCAGCTCAAGGTTTGTTTGTTTGCTTATTTATGGGTTTGAAGTGGTTTTGAAGTGGTGATCCGAAAACATCTACTATGTAATAGACTGTTGCTGCTTACTCGAGTAGTTTTCTAGCATTGTGAATGTTCCAAGGATCCTCTCACCTCTGGCTTGATGTGATTATTTATCATTCGTGCCAGAGCCCAGAGGCCGTATTCACCAACACGCAGGAAGCCCTCCCTGGCCTCCCCAGGGAGTTAAAGAGTGCGTAGAGAGTGCGAGAGCTGAGGCCGTATTCACCACTCACGGGGAATTTGTCCCCAGGGACAAATAATCCCTGGGGACAAAATCCCTGAGGGATTTTTTCCCTACAGGGAGAAATTCCCTGTTCCCCGAACTGCAAACCGATTCACACTCATTTGGGGAGATAGGGATTTTTCCCTACAGGGATTAATAAACTGTGCTGGGAAATTAAACTTTAAACGGAAATTTAAACTATTAGTGCACCTCTCCATCTGAGCAAACTCCATTTTCGTATTTTTGAGGGAATTCTAAATTTTCAGTGAATTTCATTTTATTCTTGGTGAGCTAAGAAATGAGTGAGTGCCATGTCCATTTTGTCATTTTCGAAATAAGGAGGGGGGCGCTGGCGTTGAATCTTTGAAAAAGTTTTTGGAGCGTTGCGTTCTATTTTTTTTTCTTGTACTCGTGAGTTGTAATCTCGTTTTCAGCGAATATAAAATGAGACTTTTTTGGTATAATTAAAAAAAATGTAGGTATAATTTAATTTTAGAAAACCACTTACAACCAATAAAAGAAAAAATATTGAGTATCTAATAGTGTACGAGGCGTAGCCGCATAGCCTGCTCAAATTTAAGTTCCTAGTCAAATTTGGTTAATTTTTGACAGTAAAAATTGAAGCCCGTTTTGTCCATAATTTGCACTATATTATTCTTATAAATTAAAAACCTTTTAATAGGGCAAATTCCCGTAATTAAACATTAGAAAAAGTCAAATAAAAACCGTAAACATTAGAAAAAGTGCCCAGGGAATCATTAGACCCCGAGCCAAAGGTGGGGACAGATTCCCTACTCCCTGACAGCATTTGGGGAAATAGGGAAAAATGGTGAATCACTAATTTGTCGGGGAATCGCTCCCTAGGGATTAATTTTTTGAAAATTGTCCACAGGGAGCGATTCCCTGCAGGGAAACGGAATGGTGAATACGGCCTCAGAAGAGATTCAGAGCGCCCGTGAGACTAGGGAGGGCTCCCTGTGTGTTGGTGAATGCGGCCTCAGAGCTGGTGCTGGTGGTATGTGATACTGCACTTGAGGCGTAACGTAACCACTGCAATGGAAACAGGGTTGCTCCTCCACAGCCTCCACTTGGTAAAATAAGTGTCTGTTCTGTTATATCTGGGGCGCGTGGCGCACACTACTGCGGTGGACCAAGGTTGGACTGCAAGGAGAGTTCCCTTCGGGGCCTTGAAGAAATGTCTCAGTCTTTTTTTCCAACTTTAACTAATCCTTTAACCTTTAGGCTAACAACGGCGTGCTGCCCGACAATAAGGTGATCGCCGGCTTCATTGGCAAGGAGGAGAAGCTGAAGAAGTATGCGAAGAAGACGATGCCATTTGTGCAGTTGGTCAGGGAGCAGTATGTCCAGAAGGTGCGTATCACTTCATTATATGTCTGTCTGTCTCACGCTCTCTCCCTCCTTCGCTCTCGCTTTCACTCTTTTTCTCTACCTTGTTGTGCTCTCGTTTTGCTGTTTCTCTCTCGCTCTAAAGCCGTACATCTACGTATGTGTTATTCGTATGACAAATCACCGAATGTGAAGATGATCCTATTTCTATAATGCCTTCCAGGGTGTCTAAGTACTCGATGTCGCTTCTCTTCCCCTCTCTCTCTCTCTCTCTCTCTCTCTTTCTGCGTAGCTCACTTTCTCTCTCTCTCTCTAAATTTAATAGGTTTCTTGATGTGTTCATCTCCTATTGTTATGTTTTCCAGGGTATCTCAGCACTCGATGTGGCCTCTCCCTTTGACCAGTCGGCTGTTCTTCTGGCCAATATGGACTACATGTTGTCCTCTTTGGACCTCGACCGTATCACCATCCGACACACGGACGAAGAGGGAGTGGATCCGAGCATTCTGGAAGCTGTATGCCCAGGAGCACCGTTGGTCCAGTTCCCCCCAAACAGGGTAGGTGTTGTTGGTTTGAACTTGGGAGGCTTGTCTTGAGAGTGATACAGCGGTGCGTTGCGTTGTTAGAGACTGTACTTACAGTGAGTTGGCTGTTCAGGAAATGGCGTTCGTAGACAGCTGAATCCTTACGTATTTATGCAAAGTTGCTCGAATTTAGCTCGATTTTTTTATTCTAATTTATGTTGATTTGCATAAGCTGCATAAGAAATGCTGATGTACTCGATACGTTTCAAAAACCGGCCGTTATTTCGCTTTAAGCCTTAAGTCTTTCGTCTGTTTCAGGAGGGTGTCACGCTTCACTTCCGAAACGTCGACGTGTCGAACGCGCTCTTCAGCACGGACCTCGTCATCCTTGATGGGGACACCGTGAATGGAGTTATCAGAAGACTGAGACGGGTGAATCGAGGAATCAAACGTGAGTGTTTTGGTCATTAATTATGGGGTTAAGGAGGTATTTAAAGCGTCGTAAGGGCCGGTTTTTGAGTAAATGCACCCTTATGTATAGACGGGTTCGCATATCTTATTATATAAAGGAGAAGAGTTTGTGGCCGGGTGAATTTATTTGTGATTACGTCCACAACGAATTTTTTCTACGTTCCAGGCATTTGGTATAAGTAGGCAATTGCTCGCATATCTACAAAATATTCACAATAGGATCTTTTAACAGAAACTTTGGAATATACGCTTCAGACGTTTCATATAAATATGCGCACTTCAAGTATCGTTTAGACAGCATTTGATGTCGCCTCAGGCGGCGATAGCCGTCTGGTAAAGTAATATATGGGAAGGCCGTTTTCAAAACACCAGATGTTATATCGCTTTAAAGCTATTAATATTTGGCCTTTACCAATATTAATCTAAATATCTCATGTGTACATGGTATATCATTTACTACACACGCTAGAGATAGACGTGTATTCTAGGCATCAAAAGCAAAGCAAAGCAAAGCAAAGCAAAGCAAAGCAAAAGAAAGCAAAAAGAAACTAAAATAACATGTGCTACCAACGGGCGGAGATCCCGCTCAAAAGCTACTACGAAATAAGATTAATCACCTGCTGCATCTGCAGAAACTAGGGACTCCTACACAATACGATTAATCACTATCGGCAACTGCAGATACACTTCAATTATACAATTATTCGCAAATAACTCTTTCACAAATAATGAAGACAAATAATTAAAACTTATTATTATTTTGTAAATAATAATAAGTTTTAATTATTTGTCTTCATTATTTGTGAAAGAGTTATTTGCGAATAATTGTATAATTGAAGTGTATCTGCAGTTGCCGATAGTGATTAATCACTATCGGCAACTGCAGATACACTTCAATTATACAATTATTCGCAAATAACTCTTTCACAAATAATGAAGACAAATAATTAAAACTTATTATTATTTACAAAGCTTAAAGAGTATACTTAAACCGTCTCGAGCATGAAGGGAAATGTAAGATCAGTGCATGCTTTGGATTGGCTCAGGTCTTTTTTGCATTGCAAAATTATCACAGTTTCTGGACGATTTTAAGTGAAAATGAAACATGAAGCCGGCGCCGGCTCGCTAACAGTATAGCTGCTCATCTAAGTATTAAAACTAGTATTATATTATTATCGTCGCATTATTTCAAGACCTAGAGCTGGCCGGTCCCACTTCAGTTCTTTTGTGAATATGTTTCTCACCTAGTTATCCTCTAAGTTTGTACTTTAATATGTTCATTATAAGTACTTTTATAATACTTTATATGTTTGAAGTTTTGAAGTACAGTTGTCTTTTACTGAATTCTTGTCATAATTATTTATTTATTTATTTGTTAAAACATTTTGAAATGTGTGCACCAATACGATGAAAGATATTCAGTAGCAGTTGAGTGGCTGTAGTGTTAATTATCTTGAGCACATTGAATATGAATTAATTAACTTGCAATTAGTACTCTTTTTCAGCACGTCACGAAGTTGTGTTGTGGAGGTATAAAGACGCTGTGCTCGGGGACAGGCGACTCGCTAGCTGCTTGAATGCGTACGAGGACAAGGAGAAGATTGGAACCAGTGGTTAGTTATAAATTTGATTAGTTCGAGATATAGACTTATAAAGGCATTTGACAGGTCTACCGTATACCGGCGACTTGTGCACTTTTGGTTTCTTTTTGGTTCTTTGTTCAAAGTATTGTCTATGTGGTTGTGCGGTTCTACTCTGCCCCTGTTCATTATGTTTTGTTATCGTAAATCTACTCTTGCTTTTTGTTTCACCCTTGTGCTTTGATGTGAAACGAGTAAACTATGTGTCATCTTCGGCACTCGAACAGCAAACAACATGGTTATGCGCGTGCCGCGTGCGTGCGTGTGCGTCTATAAAGGCGCCCTTCTTTTTCTCAGCATCAGAATAAAGATTTGCATTGTTTTCAGACGTCTTCTCAGTGAACCTTACTTCAAAGACGGTGAGCCTGGGCCTGAATGGAGAGTCAATTGCACTCGGAGAGACGATCGTCTACCAGGCGGTTTAGAGAGTGTGGACGTGGAGTAGGGAGCAAAGATGGAGAGTTTGTTAGATTTGCATGCGATTGGAAGGGAGTAAGGGAGGTATGCAAGTTTCTTTATTTTCTTCTTTCATGGGGAACTAGCACTAATCATGGTTTGTTATTTCTTCTTGTTATGCTAGGGTTGATATATTTTATTTGCGATTATACTTTTTGGGCTGCAGCCTGCAGCTTGCAGAGCTTGGAAAACTTTGCACAAGTCTATGGTCTATCAATATCGTAGGCTGTTAAGCATGTTGGTATTTTCTCGCTTTTATAATCTATAGTTTTCTTTTGTTGCTGTTAGTTTTTGGTACTATGATACTTCTAGCACTTTTGTATGCTGGGCGCTGGTGATAGGAATTGTTTCCACTCTACGGTGTCAGAAGTACGATTAATCACCTTTTACTTTTACCCATGGCATAAACCCGTTGACGCTCTGACCGACGAAACCACCATCCGAATTAGCATATTGCATAAATTTAGACGGTGGTCTTGAGCTCGTAGCCATACCACCATCCGGATTAGAATATTAGGTATGCTGAAAATCAGGAACGTATCATAAAGAGACACACGTTTGGGAAACACTACACATATTTGGATGGTGGTTTTGAGCTTTTCTCGACGAGTTTTATGCCCTGCTTTTACCAGTCTCCAGGAATGGTTATCAAGAGGACCAGTTATTTGTTAACTTATGTTGCACGTTGTTTTTTACACTTGCATATCTCTCGTTATTTTTCATGTTTCAGATTACCGCAATGTGATTTCTGCCCTTTTTACTTTAAGAGCACGTCGTTTATATTTGTTTTCTTTCTTGTTATCAACTTGTTAATATTTATCAAATAAATTGTTAAGTTTACGAGAATGTATTGTTATTGAGCAGAATGGGAGGTGTTATCTACCTTGAGAGATTTTTGTACATGTGGGATTTTTTATGTTTGTAAATTTGTGTTAATAAGTTTGTCGGGGTTTGTGTGTTGCCAGTAGCGTTTAGTATCATATAGTACCGTATGCTGGTGGGGTGTACCTTATTGCTTACTATTTGTAGGAGTATGTGGTATATAGCTGCTTTATTCATCGATAATTATTCGTCTTTCTCTGTACTGTATCTTATTACGGTACTTATTATTACGGTACTTTTATGTAATTATTGCCGTGCTTTTTATGATCTACTTATCATTACTGTAAATATTCCAATTTCAGTATTATGCGAGAAGGATGTGCTTGTGCTAGTGATGAAGTACCAACAACATCTAAATGTGGATCGATATCTCTAGTTCAACAGATGGTCTCGTCGTCGACGGGAGCGATATGCACGTCGTTGTTGAGTGAGTGGTTTTAATTTTATTTAGATTGTGTTTGTTTTTATTTTGAAGTCACGTAGGTTAAAGCGAGGGTCTGTTTTTGTAACGCATTGTAGACAGCTGAATACTTATGTATTTGTGCTAAATTATTGCAATAAAATTTTCTATTGCAATAAAATTCGTCGAGAATGATTGTGGGTTTTTTTTGCAAACAGGCTCACCGGTTGATTTTCGGGTGTTTTTTTAATGGAAACCTGTAAACTTTTTGTATGGTGAACCTGAATACTTTTCCTTTCAGTGACTCCAATGGATGTGGTCAAGATTCGACTACAACAACAGATGAAACCGATTGTTAAGGTTTTCACATATGTATCCTTTAATTCTTTTACTTGATGGTTTACTCTTTTTGACATAATTATAGTTATACCTGTGCTGGCAGAATTCCCTAACGAAACTGCTATCAATTTGTACGCATTGGACTTTCTTGGAGCAGTTCATTAATGAGTATAGAGTGCTTACGTTGTTGCTAGGTAAAGGTAATTTTTCGTAGGAAAGTATCTTGGCTTATATGTTCATCATGCTCCCCCTCTTCTGTACGTGTTTGATTGTTTTAAGTAACATTTTGTATTTCAGGGAGAATGCTTCTTGTACAACAACGGTCTAATGGAGCATTTTTGCACGGCCTGTGCACATCCATCAAAGAATCTACCGTGTGAATGGTTTGAGAGACCGGGACACTTTACGGGGACTTTTGTAAGTTTTTTGTTATTATATTTAGCCGAGAGCATTTAGTCCTTGTTCTGTACACCCTAACATTGCCTTATTTTATAAGGGTATACAATGAAGATTGGATTTGCTTGTAGAGTTTCGTTCCTATTGTGTGGTTGTATGTTTTGCTTATTAGCGTCCGAAAAGTTTAAAGCAAATACCGCCCGTTTTTTGAAACTCATCGCGGACAACTGAATTCTTGCGTATTTATGCTAATTTACTCGAATTTAGCTCGATTTTTCATTCTAATTTATGTTCATTTGCATAAGCTGCATAGGGATGCTGGTGTACTCTATGCGTTTCAAAAACGGCCGGTATTTCGCCTTAAAGGCCAGTATAACCGGGTTCAGGAATGAACTGGACCCCGGCGCACCGTTTATGCGGATTCGGGTGATATGTGTAAACCGAAACTCTTTGGGCGCGTTCGGGATTGATTTTCCGAAAGGAAACTCGGCCAAATCCTCGTTCGGGATGGATTTTTTGGAAACGTTCCAATGCTTGGAGAAAACAAAAAATACAGTATGAATTAGCATGGAAAATTTGAAAAATATGCGCGGGAAACGTTTTTCGCAAGCTAATTCATACTGTATTTTTTGTTTTCTCCAAGCATTGGAACGTTTCCAAAAAGTCCATCCCGAACGAGGATTTGGC
Organism: Pelodera strongyloides; assembly: GCA_036852015.1. Lineage (NCBI taxonomy): Eukaryota > Metazoa > Nematoda > Chromadorea > Rhabditida > Rhabditidae > Pelodera > Pelodera strongyloides. The sequence continues at coordinate 77,029 of JAANDG010000146.1, read as the reverse complement.
CGAGTTTCCTTTCGGAAAATCAATCCCGAACGCGCCCTTTATCTTTTTGTTTATCAGTAGAACAGTTTTTCTTTGTTTAAGGATGCATTTGTGAAAATCGCTCGAAATGAAGGTGTGCGCAGTTTGTGGAGCGGATTATCCCCAACTTTGTGAGTTCTTTTTATGGTTTCGTTAATGGGTAATTAGGATAGGTTAATTATCATAGCTCTCCTTTTTTTCCTTTACGTTGCATGGAAATAACTATGTTCCTCTCCGACCCAAAGTGCCGACCCAACTAAAGCGAAGTCCGACTCTGGGCGGTCCTAGTTTCCGCCCCGGATCGAAAAATTTGAAAAAGGCGTGGGATTTGGATCGGCAAAACCACTGTTTGGAGTCGGAGTTGGGTCGGCACCACCACGGTTTGGAGTCGGCACCATCGTAATTTGTACAGAAGCGTAGCCTGCGTAGCCCATAAATTACACTACATAACGGGAGGAAAAGTTTATTGCGAATAATACATACCAGTATATGACTAAACATTCAAATTTGACGGTTTTTAGCGAATCTTCCATTGTCCAGTATTAGTATCAGGCAGCAGAATGCATCTTTGATGCTGTGAACTTCCATGGAGCTGGCCACCAGTGTCTAAATGTATTAAATTAAATAGTAAATGAAAGTATAATACTTCTTCGTCATTCTGCGAATATTACAAACTATTAGTAAGATATACTTTTACAGCTGAGTCTATCTATAGTGACTGATGAGAATCCTACTCCTACCACATCATAAACTTACTTACTTTATCGTGTTTCCTTCCGTTTGTTTGCTTGCTTGGACGCGCACCAGTAAGTGAAGCAATGGTACCTGCGATAGCAATAAGTTAATAGAGGAAATAATAAAGGAAGTGGAAACAAATTAGAAAAAACCAGAAAGTGCAGGACTTCAAAAAAAATTGAAAAAATCATCGTGAAAAATGCGATGTGCATGCGGAAGGGCTGCAAGCGCGCCAGTTGGGTCGGACCTGGGTCAGACTTGGGTCAGTTTGGCTGGCATGCGTTCACTGCTGCTGTCTACTGTACTGCTACACTATTTGTACTGCTAAAGGGTCGGCACTGCAAATTTCAGTCATATTTAACGTCGGCGGTGGGGTCGAAAGCCACAATTTGGGCGCGCATTTGGTCGGAGATTAACAGAGAAGTGGTCAAGGACAATCGAAGTGTTTTGTTTGTGAGGTGTATAAAGTTTCATTGAAACATCGAGAAGCAAATGTACCAACTAATGCAACCAGGTCTCAGAGAGTAAAGGGAGTAACTACTCCTTTGCATTATTATTATTATTATTTTATTATTAATCGATATTATTTCAGAATGATGGCCATCCCTGCAACCGTCTTCTATTTCTCTGTGTACGACCGCCTTCATGAGAAGTTGAAATGTCGATATTCTCCGCATTCTGCATGGGTGGCGCCAATGGTGGCCGGCTCGATAGCGAGGGCGATTGGTGGGCTTTTTGAGTTTAAGAATTTAGTAATTATTACAGGGAATGCATGCAAATATGCAAAAGAACCCTACAATTGATACATCTTCTTGTTATCTTGATAGTATGAAAAACACTCCGTTTCTGCCCGGTAGCCCAGTTTTGTTTGCATTTGACAAGTATGTACGTGCTCTGCAGGACTATCTCCCTTTATCTATAAGTGATAAGCAACGATATTACAGTGTGTTGATTGTTTTTATTGTCACATTGTTTAGTAGTGTGGTCCATGTGGTGTTCTATTTTTTAACAAATAATTTTCCTTTTTCTCTCTTATAATCTAGTGTAGTGAAACTGTAACTGTTTTCTATTCCAGCTGTCACGGTTGTGTCACCGATTGAGATGGTGCGAACGAAGATGCAGAGCGAGAGGATGAGTTATACTGGTGGGTGAATTTCTAGTTGTCTATGTTTCTTGAAGCGGTATAACATCCAATTTTTGAAACATAGCATTATGTATTCCCATATTGTGTAACTTGTTTTAATGACTACCAGGATGATAAGGGATGAAGGCTGCGCATTGTTTATTTTTGTCCTGTAGTGTTCCGTATGAATACAATAATATGTTTAGTTGTTGTTTTCTTGATGATTTTCTATGTTTGTATTGTACACGACCTGCTTGACTTTTGAAATAATAACATTATCAATATTATTCTTTGTTGACGTTGCGATCGTGCAATGGGAACCGGTTTGTAAAGAACCAAAGGGAGCCCTAAGGTATCAATCAGAGGCCGTATTCAGCAACACGCAGCGAGCCCTCCCTGGCCTCCCCAGGGAGCTAAAGAGTGCGTAGAGAGCGCGAGAGCAGAAGAGATTCAGAGCGCTCCTGCGCCAAGGGAGTACTCCCTGTGTGTTGGTGAATACAGTAATAATTCGTGCTTTAGACGTTGGTCGTGCTGTCCGGGCATCAGTTGAAACGTATGGATGGAGGGGATTCTACCTGGGATGGGCGCCCACGTTATGCAGGGATATTCCGTTCTCGGGTTAGTTTATAATGTAGATTATTGAAAATATGTAAAACATCTTTCTTTATTGTTAGGGCGCGTTCGGGATGCCCTTTCCGAAAGGTTCTCATGCAGATTCATCGTTCGGGATGGACATTTTGGAAACGTTCTAATGCTAGGAGAAAGCAAAAAAAAAATACAGTATGAATTAGCATGTACGTGTGTGTACGTATGTGAATGTGCACGTATGTGAATGTGCACAGATACTTTGGCTCAACTGTTTAAGTCCTACTGGGTGTGCATAATTATGCTAAATTTGCACTTATTATAGATTCAATTGCCTTTATCCTTCACTTTATTCCTTATATCCTTTAGGAAACTATACAATAATCAATAAACTTTTGAGTTAACTTTCTTCCTCATGACTCACATTTTGTTGTTATTCGATTAATTGCGCGCATATTTCTTATTAATATCTTGCCCCGCATGATGTAATAGGCTCCGCCCACCATCATCAGTACTTAAGTGGAGGTTAGGTTAACTCTTTGACGCTGCTTTGACGGTAGTCCCGGTTGCTGGGGCTCATCTCCAGTTTGTTCTGTTGCAGAACAATCTCCCCACACCTCAGTTGCTGAGGAACTGTACTCCTAGTGTCCAGTTGTTGGACATCACCTCTTCTCTCTTTTAACTAAATAATATAACCAACTAAATAAAGATTGTTCGAAAGACCCGCGTGGCACATCGAGCACCCGCAGAACACGGTCCGCACATGGTGCACCGTTCCTTCTGAATCTACGCCGCCCGCGCAGACCAGTAGTTGCTACTGTATCTGCACCGAAGTTCTTCAATTATGGTTGCTGAAAGCCACATCTGATGTGGTTCTCCTCTTCGTTCGCAACAGCTGCCTGTTGTGCAACTCTTCAGAAGCAACCGTTGCGGATGTTCCACTCGTGCGTCAATTGTTGCTATTTGACCGCCCTTTGCGAGACAGAACAGTTGCTGTCAGTCTCCCGTCGTCGTCGTCCAGAAGTCGTCGTGCACTTCCTGGATCCTCTTCGAGGCTGCACAGTTGCTGTGAGTCTCCCGTCGTCGTCGTCCAGAAGTCGTCGTGCACTTCTAGGACCAGTTCCGAGACTGAACAGTTGCTGTCAGTCTCCCGTCGTCGTCGTCCAGAAGTCGTCGTGCACTTCCTGGATCCTCTTCGAGGCTGCACAGTTGCTGTGAGTCTCCCGTCGTCGTCGTCCAGAAGTCGTCGTGCACTTCTAGGACCAGTTCCGAGACTGAACAGTTGCTGTGAGTCTCCCGTCGTCGTCGTCCAGAAGTCGTCGTGCACTTCTAGGACCAGCTCCGAGACTGAACAGCCGCCTGTCAGTCTCCCGTCGCCATCCAGCCGTCGCCGTCCTGGACCATCTCCGAGACTGCACAGCCGCCTGTCAGTCTCCCGTCGTCGCCGTCCAGACGACCATCACCGAGACTGCACAGCCACCTGTCAGTCTCCCGTCGCCCGCCGTCGCCGTCCAGAAGACCATCTCCGAGACTGCACAGCCGCCTGTCAGTCTCCAGTCGTCGCCGTCCAGACGACCATCTCCGAGACTGCACAGCCGCCTGTCAGTCTCCCGTCGTCGCCGTCCAGACGACCATCTTCGAGACTGCAAAGCCGCCTGTCAGTCTCCCGTCGTCGCCGTCCAGACGACCATCACCGAGACTGCACAGCCGCCTGTCAGTCTCCCGTCTCCCGTCGTCGCCGTCCAGAAGTCGTCGTGCACTCCTGGACCATCTCCGAGACTGCACAGCCCTGTCAGTCTCCCGTCGTCGCCGTCCAGACGACCATCTTCGAGACTGCACAGCCGCCTGTCAGTCTCCCGTCGTCGCCGTCCAGACGACCATCTCCGAGACTGCACAGCCGCCGGTCAGTCTCCCGTCGTCGCCGTCCAGAAGTCGTTGTGCACTTCTGGACCATCTCCGAGACTGCACAGCCGCCTGTCAGTCTCCCGTCGTCGCCGTCCAGACGACCATCTCCGAGACTGCGCAGCCGCCGGCCAGTCTCCCGTACTCGCCGTCCAGAAGTCGTCGTGCACTTCTGGACCATCTTCGAGACTGCACAGCCGCCTGTCAGTATGTCTCCCGTCGTCGCCGTCCTGAAGTCGTCGAGCACTACTGGACCATCTCCGTGATTGAACAGTTGCTGTCAGTCTACCGTCGTAGTCGTCTGTTTGCCACAGCTGCTGCGGCTGCAGTTCTACAATTCTACATCATTGCCGTACTACATTCGTTGTAGTATAAAATTGCTGAACATGTCCCCTATTGATGTTGTTGGTAGTTGAGTAACATGAGTAACATTATTATTGCAGTATTCTTATTTGATGCTTCAATGTTATTTCATATTCGCCAATCTCCCTTTTTTTTCGCTCGGGGGGAGTGTGCATAATTATGCTAAATTTGCACTTATTATAGATTCAATTGCCTTTATCCTTCACTTTATTCCTTATATCCTTTAGGAAACTATACAATAATCAATAAACTTTTGAGTTAACTTTCTTCCTCATGACTCACATTTTGTTGTTATTCGATTAATTGCGCGCATATTTCTTATTAATATCTTGCCCCGCATGATGTAATAGGCTCCGCCCACCATCATCAGTACTTAAGTGGAGGTTAGGTTAACTCTTTGACGCTGCTTTGACGGTAGTCCCGGTTGCTGGGGCTCATCTCCAGTTTGTTCTGTTGCAGAACAATCTCCCCACACCTCAGTTGCTGAGGAACTGTACTCCTAGTGTCCAGTTGTTGGACATCACCTCTTCTCTCTTTTAACTAAATAATATAACCAACTAAATAAAGATTGTTCGAAAGACCCGCGTGGCACATCGAGCACCCGCAGAACACGGTCCGCACACTGGGCGCAACATTTAAAAGTTGAGTGAAACATGTCAATATCCGTCTCAGGTTGGAGAACAAGGTGACGTCTTTCTATCTAGCTGTGCTGGTTTGCATCAATGATGTTGTACTATTATGACAACAGTAATTACTATTATGGCACCAGTAATATTGTAGTAATATCGAAGTGTACTGCTCTGTGTTTAGCGATCTATTGGGCGGGCTACGAACTGTTCAAGATGCGTCTATTGCGGTACCTGGGCCGAAAAGAGACGACGTTCTTTCACTCGTTCGTTTGTGGAGCCGGTGCGGGCACCATTGCGGCCCTTTGTACAGGTACGGTCTTAGTTCCGAGATTCTATACGAGAACATGTGAGCGAGTGTCAGAGGAATCACCGTATTTATTTAGATGACCATATTCACGCATATTTGTTTTATTTTGTGCCGAAGCATCTCTAGTGTTGAAATTAGAACTACCGTATACGATATATTGGGAACAGTACGCGTTTATTTTTGATGTCATTCGATGTTGTTTTAACCCAACGTCAGATTTTTGGAAACACAGCTTGAATATTTATTAGACTCATTACAAAAGCGGTGAGACCTGTGTAGTACCTATCCTATGAGGCCATATCCAACACTCAATTCCCCATGGGGAATTCCCTCTTTTTCTCTGCGTGTCTCACATTAGAATGCTATTTTCTGTCCCCAGGGACTATTTCCGCGAGGGAATCGAAGTGATGAATATGGCCTCTGGTCTGTATAGTGCCTAAGACGTAAGACCTATGTAGTGTATAGATACCTATTCACTTCTTTTCAGTGCCATTCGACGTTGTGAAGACGCAGCGCCAGATCTTACTGGGCAAAGCGCTAAGTGGTGAGAAACCGCATAATGGGAACACGACCACGTTGGCTGTGATGAGGCACTTGGTGGAGACAAGGGGCATCAAGTCGTTGTGGGCAGGTGCGGAGCTTTTTTCTTTATTTGGGAGGGGAGTTTGGGAACGGGTTCCCAGAGGCCATATTCGCCAACAAACAGGGAGCTCTCCCTGGCCTCCCCAGGGAGCTAAACAGTGCGTAGATAGTACGAGAGCAGAAAAGGTTCAGAGCGCTATTCACCACTCCGATTCCCTCGGGGAAATGTTCCCTGGGGACAGAAAATAGCATTCTAACGTGAGTGGTGAATGTAATCATAGAAAGAGAATCATAAGGATTTGTATTGATTAGTGAGGTATGAGGATATTATGTCGGCGATGTATGATTTATTACTCCTTTGCTTATTGTTGTAAGTATTCTTTACTTACTGTGGTGTGGACCATGAAGTTACCGTATGACATGAGGTGGTTAGAAGCTCACACTACACTTTGGATTTAATAAATAATTGGTTGACTATGTATTTCATTTCAGGTACGATACCTCGTGTGATGAAAATTGCTCCGGCGTGCGCAATTATGATAGGATCATACGAGTACTCCAAGCTCTACTTTGCGCATCGGAATAAGGAATAGGGTGATTAAAGGGAGTGACCTCATAGGTTCAGACTACCGTAGCAGGTTGTGAAATTTGCCTACCCGGCTACTGTAGTTACCTTTGATTGACCGGAGACAAATTCTCCCACCCTGGGAGGTTCCCGCTGTTCGTGCATATGGCCACAGCTGATTTTGATTAAATATAGTAAGCTGTAGTGCCATTTACGTCTATTGCAAAAACTAACGGTACGAAGTAATAACCGCCAGTATACTCATTTTACATATATTTACGTTCAATTCCGAGTGACATAGTATTTTAGAAACTTGCCGAAGGGGTTATTTACCAAATTGTTGCTATTAATTGTTATGATTCGATGTGTTGCAATTTAGTATGTATTAGATAGTTTGTTCTAGTACTCATTAGGCTCGTTATTGTGTGTAAAACTTCTGCACGATACTTGATTACTGTATGCTATATGATACATCCTGCCCAAGAGTTCACTTTGTGTAGTAGTTTGATTGTTTGATCGGAAGTGTAACGTTAACTCGGTAGGTACGGTCTGTAGGAACTTTTTGTGTGAGACGTACAAAACATTCAACTATAAGTTATGAGTTTTCTTTTATATTTTGTATGTCTAGGCGTGTTTGATATTTCTTGTGCTCTGTATTATGTTCAACTCGGCGATGCGCCCTACCAAGCGAATATCCGTTTGGACGGTAATTTACGGTATGCTAATTTACGGTAGTACGGTAATTTAAAGTTTTGGTACGGTAGTTTAACGTTTTGGGTACGGTAATTTAAAGTTTTTGCACAACTATCTGTAGAAGCTAGTAGTTTATTTGGTTTCAGCACTCCTTTTTTTGTATTTATGGTTTTGTATTAGTGGATAGCTTTAGTACCTGTTTATTCTTAGGTATTAGCGATTTGTTAAATGCGCGGTAGATCTAAATGGTTGTTATTTTAGTCTCAGTTGGTTGACTTGTTACTTTGTGTCCTTTATTCTCTATGTGTTCTGTTTTAGGAATACTCGGTTTTGTAGTTTATAGTTTTTTTGTAGTTTGTATGCTCATGAATTGTCGAGTAAAGATTTCTAAGCATTCACATGTGATTTTATTTTCATTTTGACACGCGTTAACTTTACGTCTCGTCTGATTGTGAGTCTGACAGCCACTAAATGCACAAAGTGCTGGCGTGCTCAAATACAAACGGACTATACACAGCGAACTAAACCTATTGTGACGCCTTAACTTTCACGAACACGCATTCCCTTTACTTCATGAGTATTAAGTAATACGCCTCGTCTGTGGCGCCTATAGCAACTGGGTGAGACGTGAGCGAACGGCACCACTGTTTACACGAAGACAAATTACAATAAAAAAGGGATTAATTTGAAGCTTTCACTTTGAAGTTCATGTCGATTTGTTCTAATGAAGAATCGCCTAAATAAAACTATACAGTATGATTTTGTATGCCTGAATAAAGTGGTATTCGCGTTTGTATTACTCAGGGCACAGGGTACAGGGACGTGAATAGTGTGAACCTCGAGGAGTACAATCCAGGAAAGGATTGCTACCACGACTGGGATACGAAACTATTTTCCCTCGGGGAAATATTCCCTGCTGACAGAAAATAGCATTCTAAAGTGAGACACGCAGGGCCAAATTCTCCCACCCAGGAAGGTTCCCGCTGTGTGTGCATACGGCCACTGGACAACTACATTGCACTGCACTGTTTTTTTTTACATATATAGAAACATTGGGATGACGGTTTTTTGCACTTTATCGCGACAATTCTGTCCAAACAATTGAAAAACAAGCGAGCATACAAAGATGGGAGAGTGTGCATTCTCGGGAGGCGCAAGCACGAAATAGTAGAAATACAATATTTTTAGTGAGAGTGTTGTGTACCAACTGAGTGACGCTAAAGATAGATAACGTTGGGAGTCTCGGGAGACAACGCCCATAGCTCAGAGCTCAGACGTTACTGAATCTTGACTTGTTGGCCATGTTTCCTTTTCAATCAGAGGCCGTATTCACCAACACACAGGGAGCCCTCCCAGGCGCACGAGTGCTCTTAATCTCTTCTGCTCTCGCACTCTCTACACGCTCTTTAGCTCCCTGGGCAGGCCAGGGAGGTCTCCCTGCGTGCTGGTGAATACCGCCTCAGATCCATTTTACTGCACTACCGCATATGTGTTAGATGAGAAATTATATAGTACTTTACCATTCATATTTCCCAGCAAGCACATTTAGCTTTATTTTTGCATGCAATATGAGTCATACATATTTATTTCAGAATAAAAAAAATTCTGTAACTGGTTAAAATTTTCGTGAGGAGACAATATGTACAAGCTGATGAGGAGGGAGGTGAGATACTAATGGGTTTCCAAGCATGGTGAAAATTTACAGTATTTTGGAACTACAGGAGACAATTTTTTTAATTTTTCATATTATATATGCATGTTTCGTGCAGAAATATGGTAGTATTTACAGAATCTCACCGAATTTTTGGGATACTTGGAAACCCCTTGGCAAAAGACTTTTGTTCAAGTATTCACGTTTGTTTGGAAACTTTAATGGTCAAAGTGTTGCTGTTGATAAACATCAGATATATGTGTTAGCTAATAAATCCCTCTTAGGTTTATGCAAGCGTCTTATATATATTCACTGTAGTCGAACAAGACGCACACACACAACGCGAAACTTTGATCATCTGGACAAAAAAGGGAGGTTCCCCTTTATCCCCATCTCGTCGCGCACTTTACCCAGTCTTCGTCAGGCTCTTGCCACGTACACCCGGCGAGAAAGCGGCGCTGGCGGCGCACCGACCGACCAACAAAAAATGTGAAAATCTATGCGTATATGCTGAAACAAATAGGGAGGATGCGCGGCGTTTACGCCCAAGCTCCGCCCAGTTTTCGCGAAAGAATATGCCCTGACCTGGAGAGAATCCGGCGACGATTGCAGCACGACGAAATGCAAGAGAGAACTGATTTTTCGACGCGAAACCCGAATTTCATCAGTGAGCCGTATCAAATACAATACATACTGTAAGTGTCTGCTTCGGTGCGTCTCTAAACCTCCTCTCTATACGCACCGACTCACCCACTTATGTTCTCTTTCTCTAGCAGGAGCTCGGCCCACATGACATCGATTTTTCTAGTTAGTGTTGTATGTGCACAAATGACAACCGGTGCACACCCCGATAAATGATTTGGCTACTATGTATTGTTATTTCCATTATATAAGGCAATACATACACATCGACAATACGACAGAATAATACTACGAGTGGGCTAGCGACCCTCGTATTACATGGCGACCAGCGGTACCTGGTTCATTTTTCCCGAACCAGGGCCGGATCTACATCTCCTGCTGACCATTCGCTAGCACTGTTATTTACAGTGGGTCAATTTTATCCTGTACGACTCATCTCATCAAATCATTCACTCGTCTTATTCAATTTCTTCAAACAATCGAAAATTCTCATTTTATTCAAACTACTCTACTTGGACAACGACATCACCCTTTCCTAAACTTCATGTACTGGGTAATAGTGTAAAGAGGCTTCCTATGGCTGCAGGACCTCGCCTGGTTTCTCACTTGGATTGGGTCTCTAGGAAGTATGTTGTTTAATAAGTCCCATCTGCCGCCATGTAAATCATGGGTTTGCCCTGCCCATGATCTATCTGTGTTGTGTTGAGTGTGTAGTTGTGCGTGTATTGAAATACATAGGTTGAGCACAATATCTTTATCGGGGCGAGGTAGAACCGGCTGTTAGCCCGACATGGGGGCACACTGAGGAGGAAAGGGAGCAGCGCTCATCAATAGGATACATACGAGAGAGCGGCCCTACGCATAGAAACACAGAGGATGCAGGGGGTTAGACAGCTGTTGAATATTATAAGAGTTGAGCTGTGCACAACCCTTGGATGTAAGTGCTGTGTTCTCACAACACTTATGTCTTTGTTTAGTTACGTATGAGGCATTCTAGTTTGGTTCTTTCCCTCTTTTCAACATCTATTCATGCGTGAGGGCCATTCTAGTTTGTCTCTCTGACGGCGGTCACGTGTGCGTGCCGCCCACATTTACAACGGAGAAAGAGACGTGTTTATATTGAAGCCTCAGTGTGCCCCCATGTCGACTAACAGTAGGGTCCACCTATATCGACATAAACTATTCTCGTACATGTGTTGTATATAAAACATCTACAACAACACAATACCGATCCAAGTGCGAAGCTCACCGTAGTGCCGAAGCAATGATGCATCGAATACGCTTCTGCTACAGAATCTATGACGTGAAAAAAATCGGCGTGCGAAATTCATCGTAGCGCAAAAGCAACTATGCAAATGAATTTCAATGATGAAGTAAAGCGTATAGAAGAGGCAGTTTTTCCAATACGCTTCGACTTCAGAATCCACGACATCATAAAAAAGTCGACGTGTAAAATTAATCTTAGCGCCAAAGTAATGATGCAATGAACTTCAACGCTGATGTCAGATACGCATTTGACTCAGGCCGTTAATATCGCCTCTGCTTAATATATGACAACGAAAGAAAGCGGCACAACGGGCGGCGAGCGAGGCGGGCCGTAGGCCTATCGAGGCCTATCGAGGCCCGTCGAGCGAGGCGGGCCGTAGGCCTATCGAGACCCCCGTCTATCGAGGCCCGCGAAGCGGGCCGAGAAATCGAGGGTGTGAGCACCCGAGCTAGAGCGAGGCGCGCGCAGCGCGCCGACCTCTAGTGTTGTATATAAAACATCTACAACAACACAATACCGACACATACACACACAATGGTTTAATCCGAGTTACGGGCAAACTCGTGATTAACAATACAATGAATTTCAATGTGACTGTGATGTTGAAGCTTATACTCCTCGTTTTTAGAAATGCACCGAAAAATGGAAACCCTGTTAGGAGAGCGCCCTCAACAGAAGTCACTTATGTCTGCTGACGATGACACTGAGGCTATTCAGATCCCAGATTTACGAATGAAGTATACTATGTATTCTACGGAAAATTTGCTACAGACCATGTGGGAACCATTATAGGTTGTAAAATAAACACTGATAATTAAGAAAATAGGTCACTGATAATTAAGAAAATAGGTTAAAACAAGGATTTTTTTTTCGCCCTTTGAAAACGTCTATTAATATTAGTTTCCCTTTACCACGAATCTCACTGTTATGAGAAATTATCCAATATGTCATATAGTGTAGTGCACCGTCCAAGAATGGAATCTGTGACTCTTGCCGTCTGTCATTACTTATGTCCTTATGAGATTAGGTATTGTCATTAAAGCGAAATACCGGCTGGTTTTTGAAATGCATTGCAGAATACGTATTTATGCTGAGTTACTCGAATTTTAGCTCGATTTTTTGTTCTAATTTATGTTCATTTGCATAAGCTGCATAGGAATGCTGATGTACTCGGTGTGTTTCAAAAACCGGCCGGTATTTTGCTTTAAGTTTTGTTCTATTTGGAATTTGGATAAAACATACAATTTCATTGTTTCTGTGACGTTTTGCACCACCGTATACAGTATACTTATGAATAAAGTTTGCCCAATGATCGAAACAAAATCAAAAAATGCAACCTGCCAAACATGCAAAGAATCACACAAGTAACTTATCAACGAGACTGACAAGTTGATTACCATGCATTATCAACTACTTCTCTAAACGCTTTCGCACCGCAATGTAGTACATCCAATGCAAACTAGTCGAAACATGAATAAACATGACAGAAATTAACCAAGAAGAATATTTTATGTAACTAACTGCTAACCCATGAAGGACTGGCATCACAAAAAGAATTGAGACATAAAAAAAGAGACAAAGATAAAGAGTACCGGGTTATATCAACCGAATCCGCAGAAACGGTGCAACGGGGTCCCGTTCATTTCTGAAGCCGAACGAACTGGCCCTTAAACTTCCCGGAGTTTAGAGACACACTTTGAGAAGCTATACTCAACACTAGGTTTAGATTCGCTCAGAGACAGAACACGTGTTCTAATGTAAAGACGTTTTCCCTTCGGGGAACTAAGCAATCATACGGCTGCAGATAACATAGACTTTATGCTTTATGTTAGAATACATGCTACTTATGCTGGCCTACTCGATGTGTTTCAAAAATCTCGGCGGAAGGTATTTCGCTTTAAAGTGAAATAATTATGCATCAGCCATACAAGGGGTCAACTTAGTTTGCTCTCACATGCATGTTTTGTTATCAATCACTGCTAGCTGACCTCGTATAAACATATTTTTACTTTCCACTAAAACATAATAATATCTATAACCTATAACCAGACTCTTTCTCATATTCGGAAAATCCATTTTTATTATGTTCATCAGTAAATCTTTGATTAGCACTTGTTTATTACACTGCTTATGACCCTGGCCATGAAGCAAGCATCTGTACGGTTTACGAGGCAGATGGGCGGCTTCTTGCATGAGTACCATAATGGCGAGTTCGTTACCATTGTCAATGATAAGGCCAAGGTTTATGGTAGTTTGCTAACAGCATTTTGTATAGAGCAATCCTTGCCGAGTTGAGCGCATTGTAGGAGGAGTTTATGCGTTAAAAACTGCCACTTATTTTTGGCCTTCGTAAAATTTATGATTTATACATAGAGGAGAATATTTTTTTTTTCGATAATGAATATTTATACAATCCCTGCGTTAAAAACTGCCGCATATTTTTGGCCTTCGTAAAATTTATGATTTACGCATAGATGCGAATATTTTGTTTATATTATGAATATTTAATATAATCCCTTGTTAAGTTAGTTATGAGAAAATGAAACTAAGAAAAATACAACGAATTGTTCTCTTTTTGTCCAGTCATAGAATATGCTGAACTCGCCCCTTTTTGTAGATTGCCCAACGCTGAATTGTTCTCTTTTTGAAGATCCAAAAACTACCCTTTTAGTTACGGAGTAACTCTTTTTACGATAGAGAATTGTTCGCTTTTTGCCGGATATTTGTCTAAATATCCTTTTGCTAAAAAATACGATAATCTACTGTAATCTATCTCCGAAAAATAACCCTTTTTGACACTTGGTTTTTATTTAAGCCCCTGTTTTTGTGCGCGACGATGTCGCCGACTTTCACGTTGTAGGGGCTAATACATACGCCTACCATGATAACATGCCTGTAAATTTTGGAAAAGTGGGAGGCGAAAGCACAGAGCCAATCGACTTCACAGAATGCACATTTAAGGTAAGAAACTATTTAGTTTCCATATGATTAATAATAACAGAATTGAATTGTACACGGGAAAGTGAAAACACCGATTTTTCGTCCCGCTCTCAAATAATCGGGGCTAAATTGGGAACAAGGCCCGATATTGCTCGATTATTTAAAAAAAACGATTTTGCCCCGATTTTTTTCCGAAAAACCCCGATTTTGCGCAGATTTCTTGAGGAACTTGATCGGGTTGTTGGTTTCCCATGTGGTAGTGACATTTTCTGGTATGTCTAACAAAATAAATCACAATACGAATAAATTGCAGAAAGGGCGATATTTCTGTACTGAGGGCGAAAACTTATGTTCTGCCCCAAGTGGAGCGAACTGTAATGTGACTGTGGTGGATGCTCCTTCGGACTACGTATTAATCAGATCATTCAACTCGTTTGAATTGGTTAGGGTAAGTATCACAATTAACCACAATACTAAACCTCGCGGTGGGACTAATAGATTAGTCTTCTGTATAATGGTCCATTAATCTAACCACTGCATACAGGTGTATCTAGCATAAGTATTTTCTACCAGACGGCCATCGCCGCCTGAGTGAGTCGACTTCCTAATATTGCACAGCCTGACAAAAGTGGGCATACTTATGTGAAACGTCTGAAGCGTATAGTCTATAATTAATGTAATGAGACGCATGTGGCTTATTTTGGAGTTGCAAAAAGTTGGACTGCTTATACCAAATCCTTGAAACGTAGTATGGATTTCGTTCCCGACATGAGGACAAATAAACCTTTCTCTTTTAGGTTAGTCCGGCTTAGGTTTTTGAACGCATCGTAGACACCTGTTTTCTTATTCAGCTTATGCAAATAAATGAACATAAATTAGAATAAAAAATCGAGTTAAATTCGAGCAACTCTGCATAAAGACGTAAGAATTCAGCTGTCCCCGATGCGTTTCAAAAACCGGCCGATATTTCGCTTAATGCGTGAATGCCATGTTTCTTTGTAAGTGTTATGTCCTGTTTTAGACTGAAGAATTCCGAAAAATCAGTGCAGTCTATGAGAAACAACTGAAGGAAAATGAGAAAAATCCAAGAGAAGCTGTTCATACTTCAGAACACAGATTATTCACTTTTTTTACATAGCCCTTATCGTACTGATGGTAGCCGTGATTATAGTAGTTATTGGTAGCATTCATTGTTAATATAACATAGCGCGCCTAACCCCAATTATAGGTTGTAAAATAAACTATTACTGAAAATTAAGAAAATAGGCTAAAATAAGGTTGTTTTTAGTACACCGTCCAAGAATGGAACCTGTAGCATTTAACATGCACATTCATTATGTTTTATTAAGTTTAGTTGATGTTTTATTAAAATAATGTGTTTCTGAAGTAAGTTTTTATCTTTAGATAAAGTATACGAACACGATGCATTTCTCTGTTATTTTCCACCTTACACAGTATATAGAATCTGTAGCATTTAACATACACAAACTTCTTAAAAGGTCGTTTCATTAAGTTTTATTAAGTACATACAATGAAAAAGATACCTAGTTGAAAACTAAATACACATGAAAAAAATCAACCAAAAAGGAGATAGAGGAATGCGACTAACCCGTGAAGGCCCGGCCTTCACAAATCATAAATTGACGGCAAGCCTTGCAGTAGAACAGAAGAATTGAGACATATCAACGAAACTGAAGAGTTGCGCGCGGCAACAGTTTGGGGGTGTTTCCCGCAAAAGAATTTGATGCGCGCCGCAAAAGTTTTTTCAACGACTCCGGTTGCTGTTTTGGTGCGGGAAACACCCCCAAAACGTTGCCGAAATGGTGCGGAAACCGTGCGGGAAAAGTAAAAACCGCAAAAAGAAAGCAGCATGTTGGATTCGAACCTAACAGTCTTGTCAGATACTTTCTCTAAACAGCGCCTTAGATCACTCGGCCACACAACACATGTGAGACCAGTGCTTGCGGAAAAATAGTACAACAACTGCACTTACGGCAGATCCTCCGAGGCTTTCAAAAACGTTGCCGAAAAGGTGCGGAAAAGGTGCGGAAATGGTGCGGGGCGCAACTTGCGCGCCGAACCAAGAAAAGTGTTTCCCGCAAAGGATCGGCGCGCATTTTGCGCCCCATTTCTATTCGGCGCGCATTTTGTTTCCCATTTCTTTGCGGCGCGCATTTTGTTTCCCGAAATGGTGCGGCGCGCAGCTCATCGGCTCTCAGTGATATATATATATATATATATATATAATATATATATATATATACTTTTCAGAAGCCATATTCACCACTTGATTCCCTCGGGGAAATATTCCCTAGGACAGAAATAGCATTCTAACACGGGAGTCCCAGTGAAAAAGACAGCTCGGAGAATCGAGTTGTGAATATGGCCTCAGAAGGACTTAGGCTTTCTGGTAAAACGTAACATGCTAAGCGAAAATATTAGTGAATATAAAAAAATAAATGCTTAAATAAAGTTATTAAATTGACACCGTTAGTACGAACAGCTTATGAGAAAAAAAAAGAAATCAGCTCTCCCACATGGTCACTAAATTACTGTACACGTTACCCCTATGGATAATATCAAAACCGCGTGTCATACCGCTTTAAAATCTACTGTGCACGTCCCATGGATAATATCAAAACCGCGTATCATACCGCTTTAAAATCTACTGTGCACGGCTATGGATACTATCAAAATATCAAAACCGGGTGTCATACCGCTTTAAAATCAATTGTGCACCATGCCCATACTCGTCCTCCGCTGCCAGGCCCCTGTCCATATATTGAATGAGTTCCTTAGCGGTCGCTTTGTACTGTACCATCAACTGCCATGCGCCCTCCTTCTCTAACGAATAGGCCGTCATCAGGGTGGCAGCCGAGATCGTCTTGCTAAACAATTATTGTCGACATTACATAAAAAAGAACTGGAGGAACCGATTTGGTGACCATTTTGCGACCTAGTTTCCTCGAAAACCATCATCAGGGTGGCAGCCGAAATCGTCTTACAAAACAATTTGAATCATAGACTCCACAGTACATAGGAAACGGAGAAGCCCATTTGGTTACGGTTTCCGTGGGCTGAACCATTTGGTGACCATATCGCGACCAAATTTTCTCAAAAACCATCATCAAACCATCATCGCCGAACTAGTCTTACTAAACCAATACAGTAACTAAAGATCAAAAGAAGGAACGTTGCGTGCGCACTCCCGTGTATCGGATACAGTTACATGTATCCTTCCGCGTGTTTACGCCACATAACGGCACGGTTTGCATATGATACCGTGTCACGCATCTGTTCAGGATGTATTGCACAAACCTCATGTCATACCGCTTTAAATATTCTAGATTAGTGCCCCCAAATGTAACAAACTCACACTGCTAAATCTGGTTGCCGTATCAAAACCTCCTTCTCGTCCTCTTCAGCTGTTTCAATAAGAGTACTGAAAGGTACCGAGTAGTACTTGAGGCCAAGTTCCTAAATCGGAATTAAAATTATAAAAAAATACAAAAAGTCAATAAGAAATCTATACTGATACTATCATTATCATATCAACACAAAGGATACACTACTACGGTGAAATCCTCGTTTGCGAAGGGTCGAAACAGAGTTGCCATATTATATATAGTTTATTCATTGTTTTCTTTACGTATAAATTATTCACTTGCACGTTTCCAATTTATTTCCTCTTTTATTAGATCGAACGATAACACTCCACATCACACAAAACTAGGGGAGTTACTCTCCATTCCACTATTTTCCACATGTAGTTTAGTCCCTGCTGGCCCCCACACAGGAAAGTGAAAATCCCGATCTGGTCCCGATTATTTTCAAAAAACCCAGATTCTTTCAAAAAAAAAACCCGATTTCGCCCCGATTATTTTCAAAAAACCCAGATTCTTTCAAAAAAAAACCGATTTCGCTCCGATTATTTTCCGAAAAACCCTGATTTCGCCCCGACAAAAAAAAAACCGGTTTCGCCCCCGATTTTTTAGGGACTTGATCGGGGCGAAACCGGGGTTTTTTGGTTTGACATGTGGTCAGCACGAACGATGGCGAAGCATGTTCGTCTTATTATCTTAGTGTTTCGTTTATATGTGCCTTCTTAATATGTCTGCTCAACAAGGAATATTAAATCACATACCACCGTTGCACATTCCGATAGCTTGTCCTGTTCAATAAATCTCTTGAACGTCCGTAGTGCTAATCGTTTCGTCAACCACCGCAAACCACACGGAACAATGAAACTTGCAGCCTGAAAGTAATTAAAGCGATATAACAGCCGGTTTTTGAAAAGTATGCTGGACAAATGCATACACATGTGTTGTATGCGAATGTATATAATAGAATAAATGCCTCATACATACGAATCACTTCACAGAAAACAAACAGTTGGGACAACATGAAACGGTGCACCAACACCTACTACTCGCCGCGTTACGGGCGCTGCAGATGGCATTGCACACGTTTCGCGCACCCCTCGCGTACTCCAGTGATCTCTTTCTCACGCGGCGACAGCTCAAAGTATATAATCATCAAAACTACTAACCCGTTTCATCGTCCTATGCTCTACAGGAGGCGTAACATGCGACGGCGACGTCCTCCTTGTAAAGACTGCGAACTGAGTGGCTCCACCCAAGTGATCATATCCTAAAAATCATGGTGAGTTCATCATATCATGGTGAGTTCACTGCACAATACATTTTTTTAAATATTGATTTTTTTTACTGATTGATTTTTCTGATAAATTGGACAAGTTGTGTAGATTGAGATATAGTCCCCGCGGCAACTGCTCGCAGAACCTCTTTTTGGCATGCCAGCCGCGTGGTTTTTGCGTACAAACATCATGCGGCGTGCTATCTTCGTCCACGCAACTTGCCGTAGTTTTGACATCACTCATCTTTCTTCTTACAGAAAAGCAAAAAAAAAAAATAAGTAACACGTTAGAATTCACACTCAAAGACCAACATATTCTACCTAGAAACGTATATCTCAGCCCGAACACCGTCAATAACAACTAAATTAGAATGGGTCCGTTCTCTCTATAAAACCATCACCTCGCCATCAATTCGCTCAATTTGTACTCGTTGTTTAATTAATTGACGTAGCGCGCAATTATACTCCCGCTCACGCGCAGTAATTATTTCGCAAACGAAAACTAACACGAAAAAAGACTCGAGAATTATTCAAATCGTCTATCGAAAAGGAACAGGTTGGTTAAAGTTTATCCTACTTTTTTTTAAAGTTTAAAGGGGTTAAAGTTTATCTTACTTTTTTTTAAAGTTTAAAGGAACAGGTTGGGTAATGGCGATGATACGGCGAACAAACCGCGCACGCGCACTTCAGACATAAACGTTACGCTCCTTTGCAAATAGAATATAGATCTGGCAAAACAAGATATAATCAATAATCTTTCGTACAAGCGGCAACGCTGCAGCGCACAAACGGCGACGATACGGCGAACAAACCGCGCACTTCAGGTATAAAAACGCTTATTTCAGTCACAAACCATGAAGGGAAACAAATTAGATAAAGAAGAGAGAAATTCCGCCGTCCGACTAGCAGCAGGTAAAAAATATTATCACATGAATTATATATTTAAAGAAGATTTGCCAAAATTATAACTGAGGGTTGCTTGAGCGAGAGAGAGAGAGAGAGAGAGAGAGAGAGAGAGAGAGAGAGAGAGAGAGGAGAGAGAGAGAGAGAGAGAGCGAGAGAAGAGAGAGGCAGAGAAATACTACAACTGATTTCGCCAAGGTGCGCCGCATAGTGAAACTACCAGCCTCATCTCATGCCTCACACACACTGGGGCGTAAACCCACCGCCTACCACTTACGTAACTCTCAAACTTAAACCATGCTAACCCCTCCAATTAAGGCGGTCTGGGTGGTCGTATGAATATCCGAAATTATGCCAAGAACGAAGTATCGCAGTCACCATTTCCTCCCAGTACAACACCTCCAGTACTATACGCTCCAGCTACCACGCAACCCGCCACCACACCAGTCAGTTTACAATTCTATTTAAAGCGGTACGACACGTGGTTTTGAAAACTGCGCAACTACATTACCATGTAAAGTATGCAGATCCTGGCCCACTATGTGCTGATCACACACGCACATAAATTTGCATATAAAGGATATTAAGTTCAAAAATCCCGTACGTAGAGCAGTTGTAGATGGTACCAAGTACCAAGTAACAATGGAACCTTGTATGTTTCTTTGCCACGGAAGTCCTTCAGAGAGCGCCCTTTCTGACGCCATATTCACCACTCCGATTTAATCGGGGAAATATTCCCTTGGGACAGAGTACAGAATCCTAACGTGAGGGCAGTAGGGAAAAAGAGTGGAGAATGGTTCGAAATGGTTCCCTATAATTCCCATATTCTACCTTTCAGCCTCCTCCACCAGTACCCCCATTAATTGACGTGCCACCACTTCGCACATTTCAAACTGCGTCAAACGGTACGTATCATGTCGGAACATTCATTTTCATTCAATGTGTTCCCAGAAATTTTTCGAACCTACAGCTCTGACCCTGTACTCTTTTAAAGCTAAATACTGGCCGGTTTTTGAATTTTTGAAACGCATCATGGACAACTGAATTACGTTTTTATGCCAAGTTGCACAAATTTAGCTCGATGTTTTATTCTAAATTATGCTCATTTGCATAAGCTACATAAGAATGCTGGTGTACTCGATTTGTTTCAAAAACCAGTGGGTATTTCGCTTTAAAGCGAAACGGAACGTGTCGGAACTTCTCTAAATTCGCACCCAAATCCCTCAACACAACTATGACACCAAATAGCAGTAGCATACAATTATCAGCACACAATTATCAGTCAGGTATGGTAATTTCATTATTTCATAACTAATTGTAGTTTGTAGTTAGTTCCCATTCAGAAAAAGCACAGACCCTCACCACCGAAACTGGTCTCCAACGAACCAAAATCAGAAGGTCAAATGAAGTAATAAAGAAGAACTCGGTAATCTTATAGAACACAGTCATCCAATACCTTTACTGATAGCTCCAATGATGTAACTTCGCGTAGTCGCCACGCAAAAATAGGTCCTCCCCAGCGAGGCGGCAGGCGCATACGCCGCCCTCTGGTCTTTTGCGCGCGACTGAGCGAATTTATGTCTTGGGCCACAGAATTAACGGTGCTACCACTACGCCGAAAGCCTATTGCTGCTATAAACTACAACTTTTTCTTTAAATTCTTATACAAACTCGAACAAGTCACTGAAACTTCATCTCCCTTTCAGCAAGACAAGGTAAGAAATGAAAAGGAAGGGAGTGATCCAGACAATAAAGAAAAAGAAAAGGAGAGACTGGAGAAGGAACGTCTCGAAAAGGAAAAGACTCAACAAGCACAGGTAACTAGCATATGAAGTAAGTATCAGCAACAGCTAGGAAGGGTGCGACACATGCGCCGATCCTGGGTTTATACACGCGTTCGCAAAACTAGCGCGGGGTGGGTTAATCAACCCACGCTTTGTGCGGCGCCTGCAACCGTGTAGTTTTAAGTGGCACCGTGACTGAAAAATCCAATCTTCATCTTCTGCAACCCGAACCTACACTTTTACCATCTATCTTACTTAAGACACCCACGCCTCCCTCGAACGCCACGAGCGGGACTTCCACTCCCAACTCGGGCGGCTCCGGGAACGCTACCACTGACGAGGGTGCAGCACCCAAGAGGAAGAAGTCGAGCAGACGCACGAGGAAGAGAGTGGGCGAGGTGAGTCATAAAGTCACACATTACCTCTGAAAAACTCAACTGAGTCTAACACCCGAGACTAGGTCAAACTCCTTCCTAAAAGGTTAACGGACTAGGTCAAACTCCTTCCTTATAAGGTCACCGGACTAGGTCAAAGGTCAAACTCCTTCCTTATAAGGTCACCGGACTAGGTCAAAGGTCAAACTCCTTCCTAAAAGGTCAACGGACTAGGTCAAACGTCAAACTCCTTCCTTATAAGGTCACCGGACTAGGTCAAACTCCTTCCTATAGGTCATCGGACTAGGTCAAACTCCTTCCTATAGGTCAACGGATAATCAACTTTCTCTAGGGCGGTCTAATCGTCGAAGAAGAGGAGTGCCTCAGCGAGCGAATAGGCGCCTTCCTCAATGATGTTTCCCAGGTGAGAAATTTAATTAGTGCGTAATTAACGATGATATCCTCTCTCTCCCCCTCCCCTCTATTTAAACATTTGCCATCTTAAATAAAACACGAATAGGTGACTTAGCTTTTGGGTGTTGAGCGTAACGTGAATGCTCACAAACATACATACATACATATTTTAGCGAGCCAAGCGAACCGTCCGCTTCCTCTCTCGACCGGTCAGCGAGAACGCGCTCCGACGTTGGGTTACCAAAGTACAGGAACGGAAGGCCAAGCACTCGGTTAGGGAATTGGGGCCAGGCATGGAAGCCTTCCCATCAAGGAATGCTATCAAGTAGGTTCTTGCTCTAAGCAAATTCCAAACCTACGCTAAGTGTAAGTCTAAACCCAAGCGTAAGTTCAAGCCTGAGCCAGGAACAGAACGTTATCAAACAGATTACGCAAATGTCAAACGCGCACCGTACCGCTACCAGTATCGCAGTAGAATATTATACCAAGTGGTAGTTACTATCATGTGCTGTACTACATGACCTATGCACACAGCATCATACTAAACTTCACTACCTGAGTACGCTACCTACCTACAAACTAATAGTAAACCATCCTGCACTACCCAAGCAACTACAGTACGCCCACAGTATAATACATCACACTATTTGGATAACTACAGTACACACCCAAAAATTTCAGGGCAGACCGTATGAAGCTGTCCGAAGAGAAGCGACCGAAAAACAGTTTTAATAACGATCATGTGATTAAGGACATCTTCGCCGACCCGCCAATACTCAAGGTTATTAAAATTATTATTATTATCACTATCACCGAAACATAAATATTTATAATAAAGAAGAATTATCATTATTATAATAATACTAATTTTCTCTAGAATCTCTATGAGAAGCGAGAAACACCCTCAGGCAAACTCTACTCATACTTTAGTCGGGCAACACTCCGGTCAGTGGCAACAAAAACAATGATGGAAAGCTATTCAACGACGATGGGCGACCGTTTTGGATGTCTAAGAAGAAGGGTGTCGTGGTTGGTTTAGTTTCCATTTATTTTTAAAGAGTAAAGTGGTACCACTATTTTTTTTAAAGCGTACAGTGGTACCACTGCTACAAATGCACTCGAACGAGAACGTCAGACCGGGGCACCGGTTAGGAAACTAACTGGTGAAAGCTCCATTTCAAACTACAAACTACAAGTTACTTCGAACCATTTTCAGGAAACCCCCACCGAAGACGACCTGCCCATGAACGCCGACGTGGTGTTCGACGTGCAAATGGGCAAGATCAAAATAGTGGCGATGCCAACAATACCGTAAGCCCGCTCTGACATTGCGTTATTGCAAAAAAACTAAACTAAGTAGCAACACCAGAGGCCATATTCACCACTCCGATTCCCTCGGGAAACAGTCCCTGGGGACAGAAAATAGCATTCTAATGTGAGACATGCAGAGAAAAAAACGGGGAATTGAGTGGTGAATATGGCATATGTATTTAGTCCATAATGCACACCCACAGTTTCAACCAAATTTTGGGGAAGAATGAAGAAATAAGTAAGGAAAGCGAACAACTTCCAATCCAAATAATCTGACCGAACTATCGAAACCTATGAAGCCCAATCCCCCCAACTTTTAGCGTAAAGCTCGATCCATGGGAAACACAGGAAAAGATGCAGCAAAAAGATGCACAATTCTTCACCAAAGACGTGCTTTTTGGAAACACGATTAGGACGATGATCAATCCTACAGGTAGAGTATTCAGTATTTCAGTGTCAAAATGTTTCCAGTTTGCAATTAGCTAATTAGTTCTCAATTAGTTCTCAGGCTCAAAGTAGCCTGTTGCCGCGTTAGTCAAATCATTGGAAATTTTCATTGGAAACTTCAGAGATGCTGGCCCCATCGGAAAAATCAGAAACTTCACAAAGGAGTCAACGGCGTGGAAAGTCCAAGGACAGAAAGAGCGACGGTGGAAAAGTTAAAAATATCAAAATCAAGGAGCCACATAATCAGAAGAGGTCAGTTATGGACATTCAAAGCGAACTCCGGCTGGTTTTTGAAACACATCGACCCAAGTTACTCGAATTTAGCTCGATATTTTATTCTAATTTATGCTCATTTACTATTTACATAAGCCGCATAAAAATGCTGGTCTACTCGATGCGTTTTAACAGCCAATATTTCGCTTTTAAAGATAGCGAAGAAAATTGAAGGCCTTTTAAGAGTAGATTTCTACTGCGATTAGCCGGTGCAATTGTGCAATAAAAATCAGTAGACTTTTAGTTCCCTTGTTCAATTTCACTTCAGAAAGCTAGCTCACTACAATAACGCAAACTCACGAACACTCCAACTCCTTCAAGCTCCTATTTCTCAATTTCTCTATCACTCAATAAATAATAAATAAACAATAAATATATATAAACAATAAATAAACAAATAAATAAATATTCAATTTTCAGATACAGTCCCGATCTACTCGCAATTCGAAAGATGAATTACAAACGAACAGAAGAAGATAAGAAATAAAGCAAACGTTTCAAGAAAACACCTTCAGTGCGCAGCTCACCGTTACTAACATAATAAACTTATAGTTATCCGACAGTACATGCCCTTCAGTTACTTCCTACACCCCAGAAAACATACGTCTTAAAGGGTGAGGTCCACCTCAGAAAATAAAAAAGTTATTAGTTTTATTAGATTTCCCGTGTGTGTATCTACCAGAATAACTAAAACAAATTTGGCAGAAAATTATTTCCAACGAAATATGGAGCAAAAAATAGCCCTCCAGTACCATTATTACTATAGGCGTCGATGGGGTGTGGTGCATGATAAACCGCGCTCTCGCTACCGTTGTTTGGGGACAATGAAAGGGCGGGATTATGGCTGTGCGTTTGTTGCTTTTTTAAAACAATGCGTTTTATTTTTTGCCAAGCTAAACAAAGCACAATTAATCCCGTCTTCGTCATTTGTATTGCGCTGTAGTTATTTTAGAACATATTTTTGCTTGTAATTTTTTTTCGAAAATTTTTCAAAAAAAAAATTTCTTCTCACCAACATGTAAAAAGGATACCAGGCTACCGTAATCCGAGGTACTCAAGCTGGACCATTTTTTGCTCATATTTCGTTGGAAATAATTTTCTGTCAAATTTGTTTTAGTTATTCTGGTAGATACAGACACGGGTAATCTAATAAAAATAATAACTTTTTTGTTCTCACCCTTTAAACCCTAGAAAACACGCACGCACGCCCGCGGACACCGACAGACATACGCACGCACGCCCACGGACACGGACATACACACAATTGTTGGGAAGAACCAAAAAGGGATAAAAAAACAAACGCAACCAACCAACTAGATTTCCAACATACGATACTTCAACAGCGTATTCTTCTGCATCGTAATTATCAGCAATCCTGAAATATATTATTTTAAGTTACACTACAACGAAGGAAATCCACACCACACTCCATACTTACGCACTGGTAAGGGGCCAGTAAGGCACCGGCCCCTTATTTATCACTACGTAAGTATGGCAACACTGCTAGAATGAGAACGCCAAAACGAAACTCAAAACGTGTAGGACGGGTAACCGATTTATTCGAAACTCGGGTTCTGTTGCAGCAATTTACCAAGAATCCAAATATATTAAACAGAAATACCGGCCGGTTTTTGAAACGCATCGTGAACAACTGATTTCTTACGTATTTATGCTAATTTGCTCGAATTTAGCTCGATTTTTTATTCAAATTTATGTTCATTTGCATAAGTTGCATAAGAACAGCATTCTTGTCTACTCGATGTGTTTCAAAAACGGGCCGGTATTTCGCTTTAAAGCATAACTCTTATTTATGGACAAGGCAAAAATCCACCTTACCAATCGATAAACTCGTCTCGTGTAAATTCAAACTTGTGATCGTCATGTCGGAACTGATTGGCATCCGAGTTGAATACCTGCAATTATCTAATTACACATGTACCGTATACACCACATATGCATACGGTACGTTCCCAATAATTTCAATGCTACTTTACCCACGCACCGCATGATACACCATATATGCATACGGTACATACGGCCATGGGTAATTATATAATAAGTATTGAAAATGCATTTTGTATAGAAAACAGTGATACCTGATTATACTCCCTATTCGGTGTGCTGATAATCGCCGTCTTCGGCCGAATCACCTCCAATATTTGGTGGAGGACTTTAGTGGCTTCTTCTAAGGGCATGTGCTCAATCCTGTAATAAAAATTAAAAGGATATTGCACGTGGTCGCAAACATCTGGACAACTGCACGCCAATGAATTATTTGCGTACAATAATTTAAACTGTAGTTGAGCAGCATGCGTTTCATCAACCTGGCAAACTTATATTCAAAGTGTTTCTTACATACTCGGAAAGAAGCAAAAAAAGAAGAACAAGAGAACTGCAAACCTACACTTCAATACACGCAACCGCATCAACGCCCCGTAGTCGATCGTCAGTGTCGAGGATGTCACCTGCAACATCATTTATTTACGCCACAAGAGCGTGCACCTTTATTCAAGGGAGTTCAAATTTCAACTTCAACGTTTTGCTTTTTGACACGTTCCGCAGAGGTCCTGAGCAGTAGGCGACGAGTTCCAGATGCTCGACGTCTTCGGGCTAGGGCCAGGAGGGAGAACGAAATTTATTTATATGATGTTGATATTCCTTGTCTTGTTCAATAAATCCTTATTATGAAGACATATAGACACTATTACAAATGTAAACGCTAGTTCAAAGTACGTTAATTTTTAGTTAAAATCACCATAAACCCTTGTTCAAAGTAGGGTAATTAAAAAAAATAACCAGCACCTTTCATAACCTCCACAGTCACTGGATTACAATCAAAACCGCCAATCATTCGTTTCTGCTTCTCAAGATACTCCTAAAAACTCTCATATACAATTACAGCACCGTAGTATTAGTGGATGTAACCATCCCAAGACGTTCTAATTCCTACAGTACCGTAGGTGTACCCATTTCACTACCGTACCTTACAAACACATTTTAATTGTTTATAAAACCGTGTCGCTAGCCCCCATTCAACGATGACTCCAGTCAGTTAACTGATAATGATTGACTCGTAACATGCAACATTCAAATTTGCTGTCTTGCTGTCTAAGACAACACCCACAAAACCAAGGACAAAACTCCCACCTTATATAACTCAATCCCTCTGTACAGTTCTCTACAATCGATATCAATAGACGTAATCGAACCGAGTCCAATTGCAGCAAAATCAGCTACTAGAAACCGCTCTAGTGAGAGTTCACCACATCCCAGCACGGCCAGCTAAAAATCAGATATTTATTCCCAGGAAATCTCGAGCAACATGACAGAAAAAATAAAGTCATGTCAACATTCGCCACAGCCGAAGACAGGAAACCTCAAAATCAAAAGCAATAGGAACGAACCGTCGTTAAAACTTTTTCAATCGCTATCATCAAATATTCAAATCCTTCTCACTCTTGCAACTAACCCTCCCGTTCTGCTCGCCTCCACAGTAACCAAACAAACATAGTAATATCTATCTTTCATCTTACTCCACCCAAAGGAACTTTGAATAAAATCATTATGTCAGTGCGTCTCGGACAAGTGACGAACAAATTTCGTTGCTAAGCCAGAGCGCTCAGGAGCCAATCGATACTGACTTAGTATTTTCCTAGCTTAACTTGAAAGTGACCGGGTGGAAAATCCCCAACAAATGCTAGATATCCTACTCACTTTCTCAACTGCTCCTCCTTTTCTGTTCGCCTCCTTCAGTGCGTCTCTAACAAACAAATTCCGTTGCGTTTGCATCGGTGGCGTGAACGTACGTTTTTGACCGTGACGCTGGTGTTGCTGCAAATGATGTATAATTACTCAGCCAATTATCGTATGCCCTAAAAAAGTACAATAGAAAGCAAGTTGCGACATGAAAATATAGCGAGACGTGATCCAACAATTACTAAAGCTTGCAAACTCAAACAAGGTGTATAAACCGCGTGAAACACGTTGTTTATCGTGTCTTGGTGTGTTTAAAAAAATTTAGTGAATAAAGAAAAAACTGCATTCGGGAAGTTAACCACACTAGCGGGTTATGACCATCTTGCGCAATAACCTTTCCTTGACTGTTCAATTGAACAGTCAAGGAAAGGTTATTGCGCATGCGATATCTACTGTACCCATACCCACAACCTTCTCTCTCGCTCTCCTCTCTCTCAAAACATTACAGTATCTACTAACCCTTCTTTCTCTCATTCTCTCTCTTCCTCCCCCCTCCCTCTCACTCCATCCATGTCTCTCAAAAACCGAACTTCCCTCTCGTGAACTTCAGTATCGTATCGTCCACCAATCAACCCTTATCTCCCTCTCAAAACATACAGTATACCGCAAACTCCTCTCTCTCAAAATATTACAGTATCCACCAACCACATACCCTTTCTCTCTCTCAAAACATATAGTATACCCCAACCCTTCTCTCTCTCTCCCTCCCTCTCAAAACACAATATGCACCAAACCACCCTTTTTCTCTCTTTGTATCTCTCAAAACAGTACTACAGTATCCACGAACCCTTCCTCTCGTGAACTCTTCCTCGTCATCACTGTCCTCCTGCTCCCACACGTCAACATTCACCTCAATCTGAGGAGACACACACCACACAGCCGCGTAGGCAGACTTCAACCTATCCTAAACAAACGAATTCAATATGCAACTACGGGTAATATTGATTGGAAAACCTGGCCAAAGCCTACTTAGTTCGACCCGTGTAGTAGGCAGTCTTCAACCTAGCCTAAACAAACGAAAATAAGTTTAACTATGGTAATGACAGTTTGACTTTGCTCAAGCCACACACAGATCAGCGTAGGCAGCCTCAAGAGAAACTCTTCTGACTACGGTAGAGTCATGAACATATTTGAACAAATCTACGGTAATAATCAACAAACCTCTTTCTCCGCATTAAAAGCTTTGCTCCAATCCTCCAGGTTCGTGAACTCTACCATTCTGTCTGGAACCTAAACATTTATGATTTTAATTATAAAACCTATAATAATAATAAATTAGCCGAATGTCAGCGTAATTCACATGTTATTCAGAATCAAAATATAAAAATGCTTACCGATATGTCCCATACAAATCATACAGCAGCAACCAGCAACGAAACCGCAAAAAATATGTAAACACTCGCTTAGGACTAAATATAAGTCTTTTTAAACACAAATATATATCTAATAAACTTTATTCCCAAAAAAAGCCAAGCAAGATACAAGGGTGCAGAATAAATTATTTAACAGGATTACGAAAGTGAGTTTAAAACAACACAACCACCCACGAGTAATAATCTATCTCTAATTAGTCTAAGGTAAAGCATCCACACGACTTAATTAGTTAAGTAATTATCACAGCGCAAGAAAGAAAAATATAAATAGTTGCATATACTGTATGTATGCCACACTCACAAGTTCCATGCGCTACTAATCTCTATATTACATCTACTATCTCAGTTCTTACAGAAAATGGTATTTCACAAATAAATATACGAAGCATACTCCTTATACTAGACTTCTAAATGTTCTATTTTGCTTTAGTAAAATAATCTCTCTAACATTTCACGTTCTAAAACACCGGCAAGAATATCCTGCAAAACACCGAGTTACACAATCTTACAGTATACAGTGCTATGACATGTGGTATTAAAACATATTCAATGGCCAATTGTGCATTTCAATGTATTATATGCCTGAGCAAGCAAGTAGACACACAATTGTTCAGTACAGTATATACATCAAAACCACCTGACCTGTCATAATACAGAAAATCTCACACAAACGTTCGGTCCAAAACTCATGATGAAATACCCTATACAGTGTTAGGCATGGGGGGGGGGGGGGGGCTCTGGGGGGGGGGGGAGGGGGGGGGGGGGGGGGGGGTGGGGGGGGGGGGGGGGGGGGGGGGGGGGGGGGGGGGGGGGGGGGGTGGGGGGGGGGGGGGGGGGGGGGGGGGGGTGGGTGGGGGGGGGGGGGGGGGGTGGGTGGGGGTGGGGGTGGGGGGGGGGTGGGGGGTGGGGGGGGGGGGGGGTAGCGAAATCGCTGAATCACTAACGAAACCTGCTGGAACCTGGAACCGCATTACAAAAAAGCCAGGAACTGAAAATGTTCTACATAAACCGGGTCGATTTTTCGTAACTGTAAAAACCAGAAAAGTACATTCTAGAAAGAACAGAAAATGAAAATACTCTACAGAAACTGGGTCGAGTTTCCATTCCACGATGC
This sequence comes from Pelodera strongyloides, assembly GCA_036852015.1. Classification (NCBI taxonomy): domain Eukaryota; kingdom Metazoa; phylum Nematoda; class Chromadorea; order Rhabditida; family Rhabditidae; genus Pelodera; species Pelodera strongyloides. Next base: position 46,622 of record JAANDG010000146.1, on the reverse strand, counting down.
TTCCTTATCTTTGTCTTCTGGATCTTCATCACCAGCCACCGTATTCATTCCACGCACATTGGATGCTCCTACCTGAAACGAATAATGAAACTCACAAGCTTAACAAGCCAACTTCATATACCAATTACCTTTACCTTATATTACCACCTTACCTAAGTTAATAAGATAAAGACTACCTACAAATGTGCATCAAAATACGAAATACCCAGGCCCCAGCCCAGGCTTAGATGAAAACGAGAGCGTTTAGGGGGACTCCGCAAAGAGGAAAATAGTCGTTTCCGCACCACGGCACAATGTAAACGTACCGTTACAGTAGCTGGACGCTCGCAGCTATTAAAGGTAGATCTCTAGTCTAAGGCACACAAGGTTGAAGGTAAGGGACTTCTAAAGTACTTAAGGTGACATCTCGTAACTCACATTTCTCCTTCTCATCTCTGCATTGGCAGTCGTCGGAGCGGAAGACGTCGACGTTCCCGGGGCATGTTGCTCCCGCTCAGACGCCACCGCTGAGTCCTTTTTCGAAGCAGCTGCGGTGGTCTGAAGCGGATAAAATAAATAGCAAGAAAGTATACATAACGTACACCTAGGCACAACTCTCAACAATATCGCTTCTTACTTCTTACTAACTGGGTGAAATGAATCTTATAGCTCGACAAATTTCCGACGCGCAAGGACCACGCGAACACCTTCGCTTCTATCTAGACGACATTCGGCACAAACTATTCTGCGTTACGGTAACTAACTACACAACCCATTTATTGGTCAATTCTCCCAAACTTCCTAAAGAAATTAGAATAATCTCACAACTAAAATTTACCTGCTGATTACCAGATCCAGAAGAGAAGAATCCCGTTACCAATGCAAATATGTACTGGAGAGGTGACACAAGTAAAAGGGTGATTATTGATTGGATACTGCCGAGGGGCGAGGAAGACAACAGGGCGGACTGTCTCGAGCGATTCTGTAAAGCAAAATATGTACCGTAAACTTCTAATGTCTATTAAAGCGAAATACCGGCCGGTTTTTGAAACGCATCTCAAGTGCTTGCATACCCATGCATTTATGCAACGTGGAGTGTGGTCTAATTGGGGTCTAGTTTTTATTCTAATTTTTGCTCATTTGCATAGGAAAGCAGGTGTACGCAGTACGCTGCGTTTCAAAAACCCGCCGGTATTTCGCTTTAAGATGATGCTGTCTGTTCTACAGTTACAGTATACTTCCACAAAAAAAATCATTAACGGCAGATGTAAGAGCAGTACTACTCCTACTCATTGATTACCGTATGTAAACGGTTATTGAGCGCGTAACGTAACGTAAAGACAATGTGATCAAATAAAATACAGTAAGAAAACGTATAAAACCAGGTCCTGCACCGAGGGGATCGTCACCACCTAATTATGGGGAACACAAGACTGAGAGAAGACAAATTACCTGAATGAGGAGCAATGAGCTCGAAGGAGTGAGCGCCAGATCCAAGAGTGTCGACTTCAGATCCCCGTCTCCAAACACTCTCCGGGGATAAACTTGAGAGAGGGAGAATGCTCCATCGACACGCCCACTCTAAAAGCGAGCAAATTGTTCAACTCATTCAAAAGGCACATGATCATAGTACATCCGATACGAATAACTTATACAACATGGAACATTTAAATGAGTACATACGAATAGTGTAGCTCTGTTTGCGTACGTAAAACATGAGGACATCTACAGATTGATAATGTATTTTCTTAGACGTTGTTGGAGTTGGGTATTATTTGACAAAACATGTGCGTAACAAACATCATGTTACACACACTATACGTAAGGCAACACAAATCAAGCCGATTTGATTCAGGTGTGAAGTGAAGTCAGTTCAACATAACGTAAAAAATTACAACGTACACCATTAGAAAATAATATACTAAACTACAGTAAACCCCAAAAATACAAAATGAGATAAAAAAAAAGAACGGAAAATTTGAATACCATACCTCTCTCACAAACTGCATCACCGTCTCAATGGTATCCTTGGAGTCAAATTCGTTGACAAGGGAAGACCCGTCGGGAAAGCGAACCTACAACACTTCGCTTATTTGTTGCTTACTTAAAGCGAAATACTGGCCGGTTTTTGAAATGTATCGAGTACACCAGCATTCTTATGCGGCACATGCAAATGACCATAAATTAGAATAAAAAATCTAGTAAATTCGAGCAAATTAGCATAAATACGTAGGCATACAGTTTTTCACGATGCGTTTCAAAAAGCGGTCGGTTTTTGAAACCCCTCGTGGGCAACTGCATTATTATTTATTTATGCTAATTTACTCGAATTTGGCTCAATTTTTTATTCTATTATGTTCTTTTGGATAAATTGCATAAGAGTAAGTACTCGATGTGCCGGTATTTCGTTTTCAGCAAACTAAGAATTACAAACATTTAAAAAAAAAAAGAGATAAAGGTAATGCTAGACTTGTGAGTTGCACTTTTTAACAAAGGCCAATTACAATCACAAGAAAATTGTTCATAAAAACCAACAAGTCCCATACTAACCCAAAAACACCTGCCTACAATAATCCGGTCACCCAGTGTTCGTTTTTTTTACTCGCTACCACGCCGTGTCCTTTCCCTTTTATCTTTACATCTCACTCTAGTCTTTATATTTATTTGATTGCTATTTTTACATGAAGTCTCACCTGAAGGCATAGGCTTAGGCTTAGCTTAAGTCTCACCTGCAGGCTTAGCTTACATAAAGTCTCACCTGCAGCCTACAGTGATCCGACGGTACGGGTGTTTGAGGTAACACTTCGTCCTTCGGTGTAGCTTTTTCGGGCGTCGGAGCCACGGGACCACCTTGCTTCCTCTGACGATCTTCCCTGAATAAGAATAAGGAAGTTGAAGTATAACTGGCCTCATTCGCATTATTCTAATGGTTAAACAAACTAACTAACTTAGGGCGCGTTCGGGATCGGGATTGACCGAAAAGAAAGAAAAGAAATGTTCTGACTGTCTGGTATCTCTCAAATGTTCAGCATATTTCAGTTTTGAAACATTTCTTTTCGTCCATCCCGAACGACATTTTTAAATTTCTTTTCTTTCTTTTCGCAATACCGAACGCGCCCTCAGAATCACTACTACGGCTATGAACGCGCTTGATTTATCTCATTTCTGAAACACTCATTTTTATTTGACTTCGGTTCCGACAGCGAACCATTTGCGTTGGACATCACCATTTCGTGCCACCAATTAAAGCACGTGGGTTTTGAAACGTGTTGGTCACAGTCCTTCACACGCCTGCCATAGTATGCATCAGAACTTACCACTAAGCGCTTAGTGTGTCTGTGTCGTTAGCAAACCAAAGCAGCCACCACAACACCAAGAACGGCTAGGCGCGCCATCAAACAGGACATCACGACCACACACAAAACTACCATAACCACTGCGCGACACATTTTTATGTTTCGTAATAAATTATATATTATTTTATAGCCCACCTATCAGCCTTGATTAAAGCGCGCAGACGTTCCTTCTCCTTCTCCGCTTCCAATTTGTCCTTCTTGCGCTCTGCGGCAGCTTCGAGCAACCCTTGTTCCTGAAATTAAAACCCCCTTACGACCATGTAAATAAATATCGTACAAGCACAAACACGAACAGCCTAGGGTAGACAGCTCGAGCTCATGATTTCGTTTGTTCCAAGTCCCCTTTCAGTATCGCCAATGGTAAATTCAACGTAGCCGTGGACCATTATTTATAACCATCACTTACAGCAAGTGAAACTGGAAAACCAAACTGAACAATAGCACCAAGACCACAACACGTCGATGAACAACAACCAACAATTCGCAACAACTTACATGTCGCTTCTTCTGCAACTCGAGCATGGCCTTTCCGGCCGCGATTCTCTCCAACTCATTTCTCTTTTCCTCCTTCTCTTTCTCTTCGGCCTCTCTCTTTCGTTTCTGCTCCAGAAGCACTCTTGCTCTAAATTAATGTACAAGTCATAAGTTAAGACAGACCGAATCGAAGCACAATGTAAGTAGAAAAAGAAAAACTTAACACGTTTTAATTCTTCATAACATAGCTACCCTACCACATAAAGCTCGCTCAACAACATGTACCGAATATAGTCCTCCACCAAATTAAAAACTATATTTCGTTGTGTAGAACCTATGTTTTCCACCATTCGTCAGCCAAAGGCAGCGGTCGAAGATCTCCCAGAATCCCCGCGCCTACAGTACTACCAAGGCTAATTGGCTAATTTCAATTTCACCAAAAGTTCACCTCTCAACCTTATCCTCCACGTTGAATGACGCCGCGTTCGTGGATGAATCACCGGCATCAGCGCCAGAACTAGAGCTCTCCATTTGGTGAGCTTCGTCCACAACAGTAGCACTGGGTTTCGGTTTCGGAGCGGCACCTCCGGCATTGTAATTCTTAAATTAAAAAGCCATTCACTGGTTTTCTCGAGGAACATGCTCTCGTTATTCCGATAAAAAGCAGAATAGAGAAACAGATCCTTAATCCTTACTTAATTATGATATGACGAACACGATTGTAATAATAACATACATTTGTTTCTCATTCTCACTGAATATTTAAAAATATTCTTTTTAACAGAACTTAAAAAACGGCCGTTCTGTACGTCTGTACGTTCATTACGTCTTCAACGGTATTTTTTTTATCGACTCTCGGAACAGAAGTCAATAGTAAACTCAAACACAACAGTAAATGTAAAGAGCTCACCTGAGCAGCATTTAGAACTTTCGTCTTGAACGCATCATTATCCATTTCCTCCAATAGAGTGATAACCTCCAGTGGTTTCCCATCATTGTTTATGAGATAGGAGGCGGGCACGATGGGTGTAGGATCTTAAAATAGTTCGTTTAAAAATCAATAACATTGGCATAACCATTGTTACTTGCAGCTTCGCAAACCCCATCCAGTTCCTCGACTTCGAAGTTCAAAATTTAAAGAAAAAGTAATCGGTAAAACAAAATGTTACAAGCATCACATATCTGGCAACACTAGAATAACAAAGAGTGCCAAAGAGTGCCCAAAATAATACAGAGTACACAAAATAACAGAGTGCCCAACATGAACATCCACTACTTCTCGCTGATTAACAAGAAACTGCCCCACCAACGGGTTGAACAATTCCAAAACGTACATCAACGAGAACTCCCGATAACGATATTAGTCACACATAAACGGGTCATAGATTCAGCACTCCCACCCAGTACAAATCCATACAACAAAAAATCTAAACATATCTAAAACTCACAAATCTGTGCAAATTGAGCGCTGGCCTCATCTCCGGAAGTCAGACGGAGTGCAACAATGGGAACGCCTAGTACAGTCGCGTCAACTTCTTTCCACAGCTCATCCATACGCTCACCCCGGGCATCGTCGGTCTGCAACAGTGAGATTGTGAAAGAATTGAGGCCGTTTTCACCAGCACACAGGGAGGCCTCCCTATGCTCACGTGCGCTCTGAATCTCTTCTGCTTTCGCACTCGTTACCCTGGGGAGGCCAGGAAGGGCCCCCTGTGTGTTGGTGAATAAGCCTCAGAACAGGCCAGAGTCAGGGGTACTACTGTACACGTGTACACTATAAAAAGCAAGAACGTCATACCGTAATAACAGGACAGGATACTATTTCATAACACTGTGCATCACAAGTGCACTTCTGATGAATGTTTTGGTGTTGCGCTTTAAAACTCAAAAAAGAGAGCACGCAAAAAAGATAACCACCTCACTAGAAGCAGATCGAAGGGAAATTTAACAAACAAAACAACATACCTTAATAAAAACAATAAGTAGAGCGCCATTCTTTCGGCAAATTTGTACCGCAGTATTCACGGATCCCGGGAACCACTGCATTTTGAGTCGGTCCTAAAAATGCATATTTTTAAGTACCGTACCGATAGCTACGGTACGGTACTTAAATAAAATAACAAGAAATTACGACATTAAGACTCAGCCTCAAATTGGAAATATGGAAAGTATGACATACCGCTAATCAAACGAACTGCAACAAAAATCTACCGAACCGGTAAAAAAAACATTACAAACATATAATTGAATAAGTACATGCTCAAACTACCTCTAGACTAAATGAAAACTACTTGCTAATCCGTAACTAGACAAAAAAAGGAAAATCCAGTAAGTACTTGAGACTTGAGGTTATCAAACCATATCCAATGACAAAAAAACTCCAAAACAATTAAGAACTACCGACATTTATTCGGCTCGACACACACATTTTGATAACAAAAACGAACCAAATAACAAACTAAACGAGCGAGACTCAAAATATTCAAGATCAAACAATCACCGAACTTCTTACACTAATAATACAAACAATACCATCGGCATATTAAATAAATAAAAGCATTCAAACGAAACCGTCTTGCTCTACAACGTGTGGTAACAAACAGTGACAAAATTAACAACATTACTTACTGTTAGGTTTCTACTCTTTTGGGAAAATTTAGACAGAAAAGCATCAAAGGCTGATAATCATAATCAAAGCTTATAGTAGATTATTATATTAAACAGGTCTACAGTACGGTCGGTACGGTAAACTACGCTAGCTACGGTAGACGATAGCTACGGTATGGTACTTAAATAAAATAACAAGAAAATAAGACATTAAGACTCAGTCTCATCCTTAACGTCCTTCCTCGCGAGCCCACCAAAAACAGCGTCGGGCACAACTTTTGTTTGGATTTCTAAAATAGGAAAAATTTACTCATTTAATGCTACACTACATAATAAAGAAAAACAGACAAAGCATACGCTTGTACAGTTTTCTCCATACAGGACGGTTGAAAGAATTGAGACATTAAAACAAAATACTCGCCGGCTGTTGAAACATATCGAGTTGACCAGCATTCTTATGCAGCTTATGCAAATGAACATAAATTAGAATAAAAAAATCGAGCTAAATTCGAGCAAATTAGAAAAAAAAAATGTGAATACCACTTTATTCAGACATACAATCATCACACATAGACTTAAGCATGCAGAATCCAGGGTCCCGTTTGCTCTCGAAGTCGGGGATCTTCATTTTTAGCTCCAATCCAAGGCGGTGTCTCTTAGCCGATGTGTCCCATAGAGTGAAGTAGACGGTAGAAGACGGCACAGAAGATAATACAGAGCGAAAGGTCCGTCCTAAGGCTAGGCAAGGGGAGCGCCTTAACTTTATTCCCGACGCCGTGGCATGTTTGCAAGATGGTAGCACTGGGCGGGATTCGAACCCGGGTCGTATGGGTGAGAGACGAGAACTTTGCCAGTGAGCCACGACGCCCCCCCCCCCAAATTAGCATAACAACGTAGAAATCAAGTTGTCCATGATGCGTTTCAGAAACCGGGCGGTATTTCGCTTTAATAAGAGATTGCACAACTCAACTGTTTAAATAAGTTCTCGTATCCATATATTAAACTATGCGTAAAAAGTGGAAAGGAACATAAGTCTTGTTGATACTCTAATCAATAATCCCAAAAATCAATAATTCCCCAATCACCAACCGGCTGCGTGTCCCTGGTTCTCCTGGTCCTCTCCTTCTCCTTCTCCCTCGCTCTCTTCATCTTCGGCATCATCGTCAACGTTAATCTCTTCCGGATTTTCCGTTGTGGCTTCCACATGGGCCTGAAATGAAATGAGTTATTTGGTTTGGCCAGGATCGAAAAAATGAATGAAGACAGTCGCGCAGTACTTGTGCAGTAATTTACATACACTGCAGCGGAATACAGTATTTACCATACGTTTCAAAACTGGCCGTGATACTGCTTTAGAGAACGCAGAAAATCTTATGCGTTTGCAGTTTCTTGGAACTTTCACATTTTGTTTTACTCATCCGCTGGCTGATCGACGATTGTTGAAAGAGCAATGTTTCACAACCTCGTAATCAATGCAGCATGCAACCTACAAGCATTCCAGCTACTACTTCGCAGACGTCCGCTACCACGTTCTAAAGCGTAACCGCGTCCGCGGAAAAGATATGGCTTTTTAACATGGGAGAGGCGGAGAAGCAGAAAAGAGGTTTCTCTGCTTCTCGAATTTTCCACTGCAGATTTGCAATCTTTTTCCGCGGACGCGGTTACGCATTTGCGCGCTTGAGGACCAGAGTAACCTTACGAAAGTGCACTCCATAGAATTCCGCATACGTTTAGTATACAATATTCGATTCGCTTTCTTCATATTTGTGTTGTGTTGGTTTGTTCATATTATTACTGGATAAAACTGTACGTTGTATATATCTTTCTTGTAAATTTTATGTGTACGCAATAATTATTGACTAAAAACCAAGGGCTCCACCTTGCTCTCTCCTCGCACAAACTTGACCGCCTGTCCAATTCCGTGCAGCTCGCTGGCCAATTGCCGGGCCTGCTTGTCCATAAGCTCGAATGTGCCCATTTCTCCCTTCTGAAAGAGACAAATTACATAAATTATATAAAAACTGATAACCGAGCTCTAATCAGTAGTAAGGAGTACGGGTGACATACACTCCCATCAGGAACCATCCCCATCCCCGGCAAATAGGCCTTTTCAATTCAGTCCATTTCAAAATCTTGAAAAACTATCAGCTATGGTGCACAGAAAAAAAAACATTCTCCTAAACACAACCGCGCAATTTAAAAGATGGCACCACGTAAAGATATGAATTCTTCCATTCTTCGATGCTTGCCGCCGCACTATTTTTATAGGACAACCCCAGCTCGTCCCTTTAAACGTCCCAACCACGGAAAAAAAAGACATACATGCGTTCCGGCGACGGCCAGTGCCTGTGCTGCCACGGTGGTATCCTGCACATCGTACGCAGTCATGACTGATCGCTTGATGCGCATCAATTCACGCATCTGGAAAAAAAGATTATAAGTATTCCTTATTGACATTGGAATTCAATCAATCGAAGGTTACACTTGCGGCCCCAATGCTACCATTTGATTTAACCATTTGGAGAATAGTACCGTACCTGATCGCGCAAAACAGCCTTAGGTCATGAAAAAAAATATAAGGAAAACGCGTCATTTAAACAACAATCATTGCAAACAAAAACTTACAGTATCCTCATTTCCATGATTCCTCTCGAACTCACGCCACTGTTCCCAGAACTGACTGTACACCTGGAAACAAAATGAAGTATGGCATAAACAAGAAAGAAAAAACACCATATACGAACCTCCCACTGCTATATTTCCAAATAACATTCAAAAATATATTCACTTCAAAAGTAACCATCTCCAATCTTTCCGGTGTACTGCTGAGGCCATATTCACCACTCAATTCCCCATGGAAAATTCCCCGTCTTTTTCTCTGCGTGTCTTACATTAGACTGCCATTTTCTGTCCCCAGGGAATCGGTGTGGTGAATATGGCCACTGGAGACCTAATCAATGGTGAGAAAAAATCCAGCCAGGCAGTAACCCCACTATAGTACAAATGCAAAATGATATAAAAATATCATACGATATAACGATATAAAAAATGATATAATAAAGGAAAATAAAATAAAGATAAGGCGAAGTACAACTTACTCTCGGATCGCAAATCTCGGCGCAATGTGTGTAAATGGCACGTGCACGGTCGATTTCTCCCAATAAACGTTCCATGTTGGCGTAACGCACCGACATTTCTCTGCAACATTTTTTTACGATTAGTATAATTAGATTTCATTGATAATCTGATCCAAGGACAAACAAACCAAAGTCACAACCATTACATATCAAATGTGGGTGAAACATAAGGCATGAAAATCAACGCGCCCGGTTTTACGTTTTAGTAGATGAAGTGACCAGTGGCCATGCGAAAACGTATCCCTATGAAACAATGGATTAGCCTACACGCGCTAATCGAGAATATACAATTAAGAAACACAACAATTAAAGTGACATCACAATTACAATGACGTATTACTTTTACGCGCCGCAACTTGCATCAATAAGTAAATATTCTTGTGCAGCACACGCAACAGGCTTCAAAACCATCCAAACCATTTAAAGTGAAATACCGGTAGGTTTTTGAAACGCATCGTGTCGTGGACAACTGAATTCTTACGTATGTATACTAAGTTGCTCGAATTTAGCTCGATTTTTTATTCTAATTTATGCTCATTTGCAAAGCTGCATAAGAAAGAACACGATGTGCACACTCGATGTGTTTCAAAAACCGGCAGGTATTTCGCTTGAACTCAACAAACACCCACCTGCTCTTCTTCTCCGGTAGTGTTTCAATTGCTCGTTCATAAATAGGCCGAGTGTAGGCCAAACCATAAAGGTCGGATGCTTTTTTGATATAGATATTGTACATCTGAAAAAAAACTCTTATCAAAATAATACCTTAGTTTAGTTAGTTTTCACACTGCACTTACTGCCAGTACTTAGCCTAATCTAGACAATAAAACGTAACCGGGACCTTGGATGCTACGTAGTATAATTCGACATAACATTCCGCAAAAAATGACAAGATTCAACGATTCGATAGAATCAACTAGTCACGAATAAATAATGTTTTTTCAAATAATGTAATCAAAGCAAATAAAAAAAAATAAAAAAAAGGCAAAATAAAAAAATCCGCACAGCAAACTTGTCCTCTTTGTCCACAGCCTCGCACGACCTATTATAAATAGACATGGCATGTCGCGCCAAGCCATACTCCTCCTCAAGCTTCGCATACAGTAGGAAGATATCTAAAAATAAAATAAACAGTAATAGATGCCGCGACGACGCGAGCTCCAAAACCACATCAAAACAATCCATATTCGGTCACCCACCGACCATTTCACAACCACTTAGAGACCAACTAATAGCAGTTTTCAAGGAAATTAGTCGAGAAATGGTTCTGCTGCCGGGTATTTGCTTCCTAAGTATTAACTACAACCATAGCCCCAAATTATTAATGCGTACAGTCCATCATTGAAGTACTACGTTCTGGGGCGCATAGTGCGGCGCATACTTTCCCGCACGTTTTGGGCGTGCGTGCATACTTTCCCGCATGGTGTGGCGTGCGCGCAGACTTTCCCGCAGAGCTGCAGACTTTCCCGCATACTTTCCCGCATACTCTGCCATCATGCGGAAACTAGCTGAAATTACACATTGCGACACTTTTGTTCGCCCAACCATGCGGCAGACTTTCCCGCAGACATAACCGCGAGGCGCAGACTTTCCCGCAGACATACCCGCAGACTTTCCCGCAGACATACCCGCATGGTTTCCTGCAGACAAACCCGCCACGCAAAAAAGTTGCCTCCCTAAAACGCTTAGGACATAGTCCAAATGACTGCCAGCCGAGAGACGTCTCCGCCTTTCCATCCTTTTGCCACATGTGCGGTTATGGCTGAGTGGTTGAAGGCGCTGACTACAGATGAGTGGTCAGGGTTCAATTCCACCCATGTGCTTATGTCTTATGAGGCTTTATTCATAGAATATATGTTATGTGAAGTGTTCTACATGGCACACAATATGTAATATACTAAATTACACAATAAACAAGCATTAAATTATTTTTCGAATTTTTTCCCCCTGCAGACATATCCGCACGGTGCACCGCAGACTTTCCCGCATAGTGCGGACCTGTAAACCCGCACCATGCGGGAAAGTCTGCGGTGCACCATGCGGGTCAGGTTCAGAGTAATTGGGTTTCTCTTTAGTTTACTAACTGAAACATAACGTATCAGTAACCCTTTGGAATAGCTCCCGGCTAATAAACCCTGATGTGAGTGCGCTCTTGCAAAACTTTCTGCCAAGAAAAAAATAAGAAAAAATTAGCCACAATTCAATTCCCCACAAATAAAGATACATTGCTTATGTTATTAAATCATACGTCACTGTCACTAAACTCACCCTCTGTGTGAAAACAAACATAGAAAACTTCATCATATGAAAGAAATGGCAAGCTCAAACAACTACCAAACATTGAAACGATAAAAAACCACTCACTCTTCGCAAATTTGGCTGGGCAATTGTCCAGGCATTCTTCGAACAAGTCACGAGCACGTTCCAACTTTTTCTCGCCCTGTAATAACAACAAAATGAGTATTCTTAAATCAAGCGAAATATAAAAGAGACCAAGCGCTATCGGGTGAGGGGTGAGGCTGACTTCAGCCTCTTGAATGAACTTCTCGCTCTCTTCTATTAATCGTAGTAATGCAAAGGTGTCCTACTCCCGGAATAAGGGGCTCTCATTTAATTCACGTCGACACAGAAGACTCGATAAAGAAACTAGGCTCAAGTCTACATCAAACCCGAAATCCGCAAGTAGAGGATAATAAAAAAATACAGTTAAAAACAAACAAACAACTCACATATCGTTTGATAAACTTCGTCAGGTACACATTCCAAATATCATAGACCTGAGGCCACTTGAACATTGCAACTCCTCGCGAATATACCTAAAAGTTTATAAGCAAACAGTAAAGGGTTCCATTCTACCGGTTTCATGCACCTTTTGGTTTATTCCGCATTTTCATACTACCAGGTGCTAGGAATTTTTGCCGCAGTATTTGTTATGTAAGAATGTAAGCGTTAACTCACCAATAAAAAAAACATTATTTTATTACGCTTTTTTCAGAAAGCCTACGGAATACACAAAACCATCAGAACGGTAAGAAACAAAATCACAAAAAGAAAATTATTTAATTTAGGTAACGAAGAAAATATGTGCGATTAGCATTGTGTTCTAGGGTATGACCCCATACTACGTCGCGCAAATGAGTAACCACGTCCGTGGAAAATATATGTTTTTTTAACTAGGGAAAGGCAGAGACGCAGTAAAGAGGTTTCTCTGCGTGTCGAATTTTTCAATGCAAATTTGCAATATTTTCCCGCGGACGCGGCTACGCATTTGCGCGCTGCGCGCCTGAGGACCAGAGAAAGCCATGAACTAGCCCGAACAACCTCAGAAAAGCCTCAAACTACCAGTCTGCTAGAATAATAAGGATATCGTGACCAACCTGGAATGCGTCCTCAAAGTATTCATGTTCTTCCAGGAATATTGCGAAATTAATGACCACTTGTGGAGTAGGAATGCCAAGATCCAGAATACGGTTGTACACAGCTTTGCACTGCTCGAACTGAAAATAAAATAATAAAATAAGTGATAATTCAATGCCATAACACAATGCAAAAAAAACCTGAGCATCAATAAAATTGCTTTCCACAATTACCATGTTACAAATACAATAACCTGACCTTTTCATGTTCGGTTAAATGTTTATACTTTATTGTACAAGTTTTACTTCCTACTTCTTCAACAACAAAAAACCCTCTCTTCAATCAAATCAGTCTACACTTTATTATCACAACTTCTACGTTTTCAGACGCACAGCGCGGTAGTAAACAGCCGCGTCCGCGAGAAGTTCAACATGGAAAAGGCGAAGATGCAGATAGAAGACGGAGCTTATTTCTCTGTGTCTCGAGATATTCAATGCAAATTTGCAATCTTTTCCCGCGTACTCTGCAAAACTTTTTGCAGCTGCGCGCCCGAAGTTCAGACTTCTAATAAAAAATCTCCTACCGTTCCAACAGTTTCGGTAAGGTCGACGTAAAAGTTCCACAGTCGTATACTCTTGTATACTCGCATTTGCACTGGCTCGTTCTCGTCAAAGAAGTCGGGCTTGGTGGGTGGTTGGGCACAGGCACGTCGCATTAGAGTGATCGCACCATCAACACGGCTAGAATATAATAAATAATAATAATTTAATTATTAGATTTAGAAACAAAATGATCTGTGGAAATGAAAAACTACACAAAGCTTTGCGATAAATTGCAAGCTTCGTAGAAAATTTTGGCATAATCCTAGATGAAAAGTGCTCCAGGAAACCCGCGGAGAACAAGAAAAAGGCACTTCGAGCTAACACAGATTTCATGTCACACAAATAAGTTCAAGGACGTGGACTTTATGCTCAACATTCCTCAACCTCGACACTGAAATAAACATTCGATAACATAAAGGAAAGATAAAACAAGATGTAAAATTCCAAAACCAACTCGTGTCTGATCTCCATTTCCGCGTATTCACACCAAACGTTGGCCAATTCATCCACCTTTCTGAATGGCACTTGTACTGCGGACTCGAAAATCCGACGAGCCTGAAATTTACAGGAGAGATCAGTGTATTTTTTAAACAGATCAAAGTAAGTTTAAACTCTTTGTTTTCAAAACCAATAGTTCAGATAATAGTACAACAAACTATATTTACGTCAATTAACGTGGCACAGTTGCATAGAAAATGAGGGTAATTAAGTTTGAACCAATGGTAACACATACGAACAAAATCATTCCCAATTAGTATCCCCAAAGGCACAGAATGGAACACAATTTGATTCCCAGTATATGCATCAAAAACCCACGTGTCATACCGCTTTAAATAACCGAACCAGTTGTAAGGAATAAAACTCACATCATCGATTTGTCCGAGATCTGCGTAGAACTTGGCAAAGGCTATCCAAACATCGCTCAACTTTCCAATCTGCTTTTTCGCGTCGATACGTTTGATGGCCGTTTGGAATGTTTCAAGTTGCTGTAAAATTGCAAATAAGTCAGAGACAATATCCTAGTTTTAGTTTACGACGTACGACTTACTTTACGCAGCGCTACTCGAAACCAATCAACCAAACAAATAATCAGCATTCGTCAATAAACATACAAACAGGTAAAAAACAGACATTAGATCTTTTCACGAAACAAACACCGGATCTTTTCCCATTCCTCATTTTCGTCATACGGACGGACGGTAACAGTTGATTGTGTTTTTTCCACCTCTAACAAGCTCGGTACACAACGCGGAAACCCGCACCCCTTGAACTGAGCCAAGCTCTGAAAACCGAAAACAATGCACAGACAAATTCCCCACCTTATAAATTTGATCCTTATGTCCTTCGTATAATTTCACACGGTTCAACCATTCGTGCGCGTTGTGCGGGTTTTGACGTAGTACGACGCTATTGACAAGCAGAGGACGTCTCTCCAAGAGGTGCTCGAACCTAAGGACAAACTTGTAACATCACAAAAGAAAGATTAAAAGGGACGGAAGGAGTACCAAATCATGCAAAGAGCACGGGGGCATAAGACATCACATAATTCCCGTTCATTAGTAATGGTGGTGCTTAGCTTAGTGGCCACGTCGCCAGAACACAAAGAGATGTGTCAGTGTCAATGATACGCTATACACTTCATACAAATTGTAAACGTATATTGCATTTGCAATAGCTTTCGGATATGTTAAGAGCCAGGAAAGTAACTCTAGGCACAAATTTATTCCCAGTTCAGTGGGTAACCCTCAATTTAAGTAATACTTAAACTTAAACCTTTCCCAAATTTCTAACCTGGCCATTATCCAGTCAATCTCCGCCTGTTCATCTTCCGCATCCTCGCCTCCCTCCTCTTCGAAATGACTGAGCACGGCTGCGGTTTGTCGTTCCTATAATAAATATAAAATGAATAAATAAACATTTTACGCTAGTTACTGATGTATATTTTATAAGGAGTATGGCCAGTACAAAAAAAGCTCCAAGCTCCAGGATTGTTCTTTTCTGGCAAAGTATTTGCATATATATTCCAATATTCCCGAACCACCAAAAATAAAAAACACTGGTAATCCTCAAAATTAAGGTAGTCTACTGGCATATATTCAGAAAACACTAGCCCGCACAATACAAAAAGTCATAGTGCAGTACATTAAGCCTAAGATACCGTACTCCCAAAAATAGTCGTAAGTACAGTAAGTAGTAAAAAATAAAACACAACTACAAACATTTATGAAGGTGGATATGGACCATACCTCAAGAGCCGCGTAAGCATTGAAGATTTGCGTGAAATCTCTCACAGTTTCCACTCTTTCCATTCCCTCTTCGAATACATCGCGAGCCTAAATTTAATAATAATAATAATAATATAATAGTTTATGGGTTCAGCGAGTAGAAAGTCTCACGTTGACACGTACTGAAAATAAGGCCTAGTAACTCGCAAAGCCAAAAGGTACCCTAAGATATGGTGCAGTAAAGACACCGAAAATAAGATTATTACAATAATCGAGAAAAGTACATCCAACATAACACAACAGCTTTACATTCATTCCAAAATGTTTGTATAAATAAAGAAACGAGAAAACAATTAACAAAGGGCGAAAGACTTAAAAATGCCATCCTCAAGCCTCACACGTGCGTTTACGAATCGTGCTTAACAAATTAAAATACAAAGTATAATTCATAAACTTACTCGCTCAAATTGTCCCGAACGAATGAAACTCTCCGCAAGGGCACACCATAGCGACGCAACCTAAAATAATAAATAAAGGATCAGACTTACGGGAATTTTTTGTATACAAGGTAGTAGGTAGTACACGAAGTTGATTAGCCTTATATGCCACACCTACGAGTTTATATGATTATATTATACGTCCCACAGCAGTACAGTACAAAATAATTATTTTCATAGAGCAACCTGCAAACGATAAACAAACTAGAAAAAATAATATGAAAGAGTGACCGAAAAATAACCAATCGGTGAAAAACCCGTACCTGATCTGAATAACGAATGATACCGTTTCGGATAACATCTTCGACGCACATAGAACGAATTTTTGTTGGATGCTAAAAGGACAAAATTAATTCAAAATAAGTAGGGAAACACGATTAGAGGCGAACATTATGCAAATTGTTTTTCAGAAAAACTAAGATTGTCAATCGGTATCGGTAATAATCAGCAGCAAAATGAACACGCTTATCAATAAGTGTCAATCGGGCCAGGAAAATAGGGAATAAATTAGGTCCGCATCTCAAAATTTTGGGGAGGTGATTTGGCCCTTTTTGGTTCTTCGCCGGGGTTTTCCCAGACCTCGGAGCACTTAGCAATTAATAGCGCAAAAACTATTGAACCAAAACACTTGATTTCTTTTTTGAGAACTAATTTTTGCATATAATGCATTACGGATCGGGAGGTGATCGTCCGCCTTTGGCGGGGTGTTTTATGTGATGCAGGAAAAACCGAACCGCTTCTCGAATAAAAGAAAATTATGCACGTGAATAACTTACGTTTGACAGAATATTGCATAGTTGTGCCCATAATTGATGTACTGTTTGGCCCCTTTCTGTGAACGGACGGTCCTCGTGGACCAGAGCGGCAATCTAAACATTATATAACAATCATAATAATTAATAATAAATAATAATAATAATTAATAGTAATAATAAAGAAAATTAGAACAAAAACGAAAATATAATATTAATAATTCGGCATAGCGCAATCATAATAATCCACAAAAATACACATTTTTGCAAGACTAACAATATGAATTCAATGATTCAATCAGAAGAATGCTACTAGCTCAAAACACTCAATAAAACTCTTTGAATTAACAAAAGAGCTCCAATGTGCAGGGTAAATACATGTACGCAAAAATACTACCTTGGCGCCCTAGGTTTCAGTAAGAGCCACGAACGAACCAGGGAAAATAATAAATAATAATTTATAATTTAATAAATACCTGAAGAGCTGCTTCATCATATTCTTCGTATTTGAGAAGGTAGTCGATAAACTCCTCGCGACCTCCGGGATGCACTTTTAGGTAGCTAAAAACTAATAACTTAAATTAGAAAAAAAAGTTAAATTAACTTAATGAGGAAATGGAACAAACTTGCTTCTTTGCTTGCCCCCTCAAGATTATAGTTGTCCGTTATAATACAGCACATAATGAATGCAGAAAAAAAATTGAAACATGACTAATTGACAGAAAAAAAAGTTGAAATTCATCAGGGCAAGTAAACTACACAGACCGAAGCTGCAATTGTTCTGCCTAAGCCTAGTAAATGTCTGACAAAGTACAACGCATCCCACAATATCAAAACAATATTTGAATTAATCTTTCACTCACCGTTTAAACACTCGAATTCCTGTTTCGGGGATATTGTGCCCTTGGATGAACTTGATATAAAGTGGCCAGATCCGCATATGTTGCGTCACTGGCAACGCTGAAAGAGCAATGATTATAATAAGGAAAGTTGTTTTTAACCGTTCTCAATAATAAAGTCAAAGAAAACACATCATATCAACTATCCAGCCAAGTGATACCATGATGTACGTTGTTTTTTAAAGCGAAATAGGCCGGTTTTTGAAACACATCGAGTTCACCAGCATTCTGTCTTATGCAGCACCAACATTCTCATGCAGCATCAAAATAAAAGCGAGCTAAATTCGAGCAAAGCAAATTAGCATAAATACGTAAGAATTCAGTTGTCCACGATGCATTTCAAAAACCGGCCGGTATTTCCCTTTAAAGCATTCACTGTCAAATCGAACCTGACTTTACAACATCAAATTAAACAATAAAACATCAAAAGAACCTTTCAGTGCTCTGTCGAACACATCTCTCGTTTCCGTGATTAAACGGCGTTCCGACATCAGTTCGCAGTATTGCATCCATAAACGAGGCATCTAAATGCAAAATTAATAAGTTACGAGGCGGCGAATCTATTCGAGGAAATTTTGAGTTGTCACGGGTCACGAGCACAGAACATTCATTACTTATGTTATGAAACCTTTTGAATATTTTTTCGATCAATAAACAATAAATAATATCAAGTGGTACACATGTGTGTGAAATCGAATCTCCGGAGGCGGTTGCACATTTATATATTTAATAATATTACAAGTTATTTGTACAATTTTTTAAAATAATATTGTATTCAATTAAGGAATTAAGTGAAAAGTAAAGAGCATTGATGTTTCGAAGACTCCATTAACGCATGGGATTTATGAGCTGCGAATAAACGCACGCAAGGCATACTTTTTACTTTTAAATACAACATTAACAAGACACAGGAAAACTAGAAACACAACACCTAACTACGATATGCAGGGTTTAAATTTAAAAAAGCGAAATACCGGCCGGTCTTTTGAAACGCATCGTGGACAACTGAATTCTTACGTATGCATGCGTATATGCTCGAAATTAACTCTATTTTTTATTCTAATTTATGTTCATTTGCATACGCTGCATAAGATTACTGGCATATTCGATAGCTTCAAAAACCGGCCGGTATT
Organism: Pelodera strongyloides; assembly: GCA_036852015.1. Lineage (NCBI taxonomy): Eukaryota > Metazoa > Nematoda > Chromadorea > Rhabditida > Rhabditidae > Pelodera > Pelodera strongyloides. Next base: position 27,607 of record JAANDG010000146.1, on the reverse strand, counting down.
TCGCTTTAAGCAACTGTCATGCATTACATTAGTTGTTCAATATTCATTATTCAATGCCAAACTCGTTAAAGCGATATAACAAGTGGTTACAAACATATACTGGAAAATAGAATTATCACACGCGTTCTACGCAGAATGCTGTACCTTTGTGGAGAGTGGAAACATATGTGTTTGTTTGTATCGACAAAATAAATAAATAGACCAACCTTTGGAAGATGCACCAGACAGCGCTCGTAGGCGGCGCAGAGCTCAGAGACGGCCGGGTGCAACGGCCCCTTCTTATAAATATGACGCCTCCAAAAGCGCAGATAACTGTACCACAGTTTGTAGCTTCGTGGAAACACCTCAACAATGATTAAATGTTATATATTATATATGAGAATCAAGACAACAATATATCTGTGGGAATGCAGCACTTAAAGTTATAGTGTACAAACTTATGGCGTAGAGGCAATAGATACGTGTAAAACAATAAAACTAGCCACTGAACGAATAAACAAGCATTGGTGATGAAATAAGCAGCTAGCCAACCTGGATAGACCTCTCGAATAGAACAATGGTTTTCCTCCACGGTGTTTTCAGTTTCCGCTTGTACGCAATGTAATTGAACCACGGTTGGAGAGCATTTGGATTCTTTAGGATATTTTCTTCAAACTTCTCGAATTCGGGATTCTGAATTTTTAAATCATATCTATGATACTCTTATTTTCTTTAAACCCACGACTAAAAATGAACACTCACCCACGTCTCTTCACCGTACTGTCACGAAACGCATATGCAATGTAAAAGGTAGTTCACCGGAAAATGTCATCAATAAAAGAGATAGCAGATCTTTAGCCATTTTTGGCAGAGTTTAAAGGATCACTTACGATATCAATCTTGCGCTTGCTCTCTTGTTCAGGAACCTCACTGTTACCAGAAATCACTTCGGCCTTATGTGGCACGGACGATGGTGGCAGAGCAACATCCGCCATATATACGGCTGAAACGATTAATGAATATTCTGATGAGTTCGGACTGTTCAGTGATGGTTAGTAACGATTAATGATATAAAAAACAGGTAAACTTTTTATCAGCGGGAAAAAAACGAGACGAAAACGAGATAGATGGAGAGAGTCGACATGACGAAGCAAACAGCTTCAGGAGGAGGAGTGGCCCTTCGCAGGCGTAAAACTAATTGGCATTCAGATAGAATCGTATTGCATAAAATCCCCAATCATAGTGTATTTATCTCCAGTTTCGCAGGGCCGAAACACCTCAAAAAATCATTCAGGGCGGCTTTCACTTTCCATATAGAAACTCATTAAGAAACTCGCTACAAAAATTGAAGATCAGGGACAAATTTGAATTAGTACGTACACGTATTAGCTACTTGCATGCGAATATCTGTATTAAATTCAAATTTGTCCCTGATTTTCAATTTTTGTAGCGAGTTTCAAATTGTGCTTATGTATGGAAAGTGAAAGCCGCGCTGAATGATTTTTGGGCCAGATTCGCCCTGTTTCGGCCCTGCGAAACTGGAGATAAATACACTATCAAATTCATTCGAAAATAAAAATTCAAATGGAAATTTCCAAAGGTGTATTTCCTTCCGAGCTGTTTCCCAACACGATTGTCTGTCACTCATACTTTGTTGCAACAAATTGTGAGCTTATTTAAAGCGCGGGAAGAATAAATTTTTGAATTTCGTTTCTATTCTCGTCTCTTGCATGCGCGGACCTCGCCTCGTGCGGACTCCGCCTTTTTCGTTTTGTTTTCTCTTGTGTTTTATTATCGCAAGTGCAATAGCTAAACATGTTGATTTATTATTTTAGATGCCTTCGGCCGAGAAGAAGAAGATCGTTGATTTCTTCAAGAGGCAATCGTTGATTGCAAAACGTTCGGCATCATCACCGACCTTGTCGAAGTCTCTGTTTAGGTGAATCACTTCTTAGAGCATCTCGGTTTCCAGTGCTTTCATGCTCCCAGTTGCCTGGTAAAGATAAACCGCAGATAAAAGATGAAGTGCATCCGGGGTATATCAACTGAAATCAGTAACCCGCAGAAACGGTGCAGAGGGAATATATATATATATATATGAATACTTTATTCAGTGTACACCGAAGTAAAGCGGAAGACAACAAAAATGACAACAATAATATAACAACAACGACAACAAAAAAAATAACAATGAGAGTAATAAAGCGCATATAACAAGCGACAAAATACTATGTATAACAATGGAATGGAGTACATGTGAATAACTAAGGGTGAATGTTTCTATTTGATACTTCATAAAGCTCGATTAAATCAAGCTCGGCAGAGCGGGTTTTAAAAGAATCAACGGTACTACAAATAAACGGTGCAGAGGGCAGGGCAAGGCCATCATGGCCAACTTTTAACTGAATGTATTATTTTTTATTTAGCGTGACAAGTGGATGTGTAAAGAAGAAAAAGAAACTGAGCATTGCGTTGGACGACAACCAACGGATTCTGGATGCTGGACAGAAACTTATTGGGATGATCGCATGTAAGCAGGCAAGTTCATCCTCGCGTTTTCATGTCATATGTACACAACTTTCCAACTAGTCAAAGACTATAAAAATTTCATAATTTAGACATAGTTGGAGTGAATACAACGGTAACAAGTAGCAAAAAGAACGTTCATGTACATTTACCCTCAATTTTTATCATTATATCTAGTTATAACTTCCGAGGTATTAAAGCTTTACTTCAGTGTGGTATGGCCTACTCGATTGACGTGGCTAAGGAAGTGGAGGAACATTCAAAGTTTCATAACCGATTCACTAATAGATCGTCGATCAAAGTTCCGATCAACGTCGTCGAGCAGTGGCGCAAGTAGGAGCTATCTTATTATATAAATGAGAAGAGTTCACTTTTTTGTTTGAAGCCGCGTGTGAACGCAACGAAAATTAGAATATCTGCAGGGTATAAAAGGAGAGCCAGAACCCCGTCTTGGGCAAGCAAAATCCGAATTTTATTGCATGATTTTTCGAGATACGTAGCAAACGTTTCGCACAAGTGTAATCACTGATGTTCCTGCATTTTAGTCTTTGAAAGTCGCCTCAGGCGGCGGTAGCCGTCTGGTATATTTATATTCATTACTTATCAGGGCATCAACCTTGCCGGTGAGTTCGGAGGTGGTTCGCGAAAGCCTCTTTGCTTATGTTACGTTTCTTGTAAATTTCTCGTACCACCGCCGAGCTTCGCATGCACAATATTCTAATCGGGAGATGGTTTCGGCCATGAGCCCTCCTAATTTATGCAATATTCTAAATCCGGTGGTGGTTCGCCGGAGGGCTTAGGCTATGGTCACTTTCTAGCTAGCTTGTTTGGTATCGCCACATTACATTTATATTATGTCTCCTTTCCTCCAAAGCACAGAAAATGTGCTAACGATAACGATTGGAAGTTTAAAACAATATGCGACATGTTTCCGTGCGGGCCAACCGGCCAACTCCCATGTATTATATGCTAATTACGTTCCATTCCGTGTGGGAAGCATCCAGAAAGGCACAGAAACCTGCATACTTATACATGAGAACACAGATTCTAGATACGTTTCATGATCAAGCTCATAACGCTGATCGTTTGTCAAAGGTAACCTTCCTTTTTTAGATCACTTGTTTACGAGAGAATCGGTGACCGTATTCTCTTTTACTTACGGAATTCTTCACAGTGTTTGAGCATGGGATCCAGGATCACGTCTATTGTTGAGGTTTGCTTTCATACTGTCGTGGTCGTAAGGAAGTCGTAAGGGTAGGATACGATCGGACATAGCGTTAGATCAAAGCGAAATACTGGCCGGTTTTTGAAACGCATCGTGCACACCTGCATTTTTATGCAGCTTATGCAAATGAAATTAGAATAAAAAATAGAGCTAAATTCGAGCAAATTAGCATCAATACCTACGAATTCAGTTGTCCGCAATGCGTTTCAGAAACCGCTTTATTTCGCTTTAACCATGTGTTTGATGAGCATTGTCTCCCCGTCACACCGTTATACTATGTATCACCCGGTTACCTTTATAATATGTCCAATGGATTTGAGACCCATAGTTTTCAAATAGAACTACGAGAATTGGACCTTTGTTTGATTGTCTTTATGTATGATGAACGTTACGCTCTTGAATGAAGGTTAGTTTACTAGTCCACGTTCCCCTGCACAATGCACTATGTATCTTTCAGAACTTAGTCAATGAAGAGGTCGGCTTCTGTGGAGAACTGAGCGTTTGGGGACCTTCGACTTCTTCCAGGTCGATGTTTTTCCTTTGTTTACATTCATGACATAAACTGCATGAATTTGGATGGTGGTCTTGAGCTCGTAGCCATACCACCGTCGCGATGAGAATTTTCGGTATGGTGTAAATTAGAAACGTACCATAAATGGATACAATTTTGGGAAGCACTACAAATATTTGGATTTGGGTGGTGGTTTTGAGCTTTTCCCGACGAGTTTTATGCCCTGTTACATTCAGAATGAGCTGAGCTGACGATGTTGTGTTACGGCGTACGTCTCATCTGGAAATCCTAATGTGTTTCCCGAAATTCTGTTTATTTATGACACATTTCTAATATATTTCCGGTAGCACTCCGGGGTTATAGGTTTAATCTGGGGACTTTCTATCATTCCTGCAGGTCGGCGTTCGTCTGCGTTCAACAAGACGAGAATGGTTGCCTGCTTACCGGTCTAGCTCTATGTGATCCTATCTATGAAGCACAGTGGTTTAGCACAGGAGAGGTAATTAATTGTTTTGTTTCTATTGTTCTATATTTTCCTTGCCAAAAGTTCTTGGTTATAGTACCAGTAAATGGCCTTTACCCTTCTGTATTACCGCTCTAACAGATAACGGTATCTACTGTAAAGCAGTCTTTGTGTGTTTTTTGCAACTGTATATTATACGTTTAGTTCCTTCTCCTTCAACTGAATAAACTAAGTTTAGTTTCTTAAAGCGAAATACCAGACCAGCCGGTTTTTGAAACGTATCTCAAATATCAGCATTCTTAATTCTTATGCAGTTATGCTAAAAGGGGTCTATTGGGGTCTATTTTTTATTTAAATTTATACTCATTTGCATATGAAGCATAGGAAAGCAGGGATTACTCGATGCGTTTCAAAAACCGGCCGGTATTTCGCTATTTCGCTTTAAAGTAAGAATCAATAGTTATTAATAGTGCACTAAAGAAATCCATCTAGGCTGTGAAGACTGAACGCTGCGACCCAATTATGGGAATCAATAGGATTTGGGTGCACACTTCAGCCAGAGGAGCGGGTTAGTAATACATTTTTCATCGATTGGGTTCTGCTGAAAGGCTAGAATCTTACGAACCTAAACCTAAGGTTCGACAGCAGTGTTAGCGCCGTCAAGGCATTTTCCTTACTGTGGTACTTAGGCTTAATATAACACTACTGCATGCAAAAATTGCATGCGTTTGAATAGTCAGTGGAAACTTCATAATGAAATTTGATAATGGAAATATTGCAGGCATTGCTCAGTCGCTCCTCACCTTTGCCTGTTCGCGGTTCCTTGTGGGACGTTGCGTTCCCGTGGATCAGGTCGCGTTTTCAGACCCAACCGATGCAGGCAAGAAACTGGCGAGCAAGTTTACGGGGTACGGTAGATTTTTAATGCTGCAGTATATTAGCGTCTAGCTTGTGTTATCGTTGAGACTGAGACTTCCCACAGTAGTCAGAAAGAATTTGGTTAAAGCCATACGTAACGGTCGTTTTTGAAACGTATATTTGATGTGTGTATGCAAATAACTGCGCGATTTTCGATTCTAATTTCTAATTATGGTCATAGTCATTTGCATAGAACGTGTGGAGAAGCAGCAGTCCAACATCATTTCAAAACCCGGTTGTTATATAGCTTTAAGTTAAAATGTTTAATTATATTCTACTTCGTGACGTGAGTGAAGTGAAAGAAGCAACTGTTTTTTTATCCGCCTATGATATTACTTCGTGGGCACACCTTTTGATTATGAAGTGAGTCTGCGCCAAAATAAAAGCATTGGGTGAAACATTTTGTTGTGACATCGTATTTTGTTTTATTATCTGTAATTTTTGTTTTTCAGGCGATCTGATGGCGACTTTTTGGTGTATCAGCTGAAACAGGAGCAGGAATCGAAACAGTCAGTTAACTAGTATTATATTGTTCTTATTTATAGATTATGTTTATAATAATTTACTTTATTGGTTGCTTTACATTGATGTATGCTTAGCGGGGTGCAAAGCATGTAAAAAGTTCACAACTGTATATCATTTACCTCGTAACTTGTGCTTGTACGACTTGTAGTTTGATGTTTGTAGTTTTATCTAGTGAAGTTCGGAATAGAGTTTTCAAAGTTAGTAGTTTAGTAAATTGATATTGATTCCGCAGGAGTAATGTTGTTAACTCGTAGTTCATAACGCGTAGTGTACAACTGAAGTAACTCATACGGTGTTAGGCAGTAGGTTATGATACTTACGAGCATAAAAATATGTGTACTTTTTGATTGAGCTCTTGAATGTTGCGTTACGTCCTGAAATATGCAGCATTTGTTTCATTATTATTATTATTATTATTATGTAATTCTTTTCCATTACATTATACTGATGTTTCAATATATCCATTTATGTTTTGCAAAATTTGCCTGTCGCTGTTTCGCACTTCAGATGTGTTGTGTTATTATTTGATTAACAACTGTTCTCATACTAACAGTCTTTTTGATGTGCATTGTTGTTTATAATAGTTGATGTTTTATATGGTCTTTTTTGTTTTTTGTAAGTCGGCATAAATTTCTTAAAATATATTTATTGAACTTTGAAGCAAATTGTTTATTATAAACATGCATACAAAACATGCGAAACGACAAGAAACGTGCGTTTATTAGTCTTGAACACTTGGCGAAATGGTTCCTATAATTAATACATAATAATATAATAATATTTATTGATAAGTAAGATAATTGATTCATAATTATTGATAAGTAGGATAACCCATATATGGATAATTTTCAATAAGAGATGCATAAATACCCGGTAATATAGCCACAGGTTGAGTGGGACTGAGTCTGAAAATTGCGGATAATTAAAATATAAATATTAAATAAGAATACTAAGTAATTATGTTCAAGCTGATAATTATAATTGTACTTTGTGTAAGATTGACCCTTGTGTATATTAACGAGTTTAGCTGAACACCAAGCGGTATGGTGCGTGGTTTGTGAAACTTATGATGCGCGACTACATGCCCGGGTTCCATTTTGTACCGAAAGGGTACATAGAGTATCTCTTCACAAAGTACGTGCCGTACCGCTTTATTCGTTCTGTGCAAATTAGTAGGGCATTAATTAATAGTTAGTGATTTTATATTTTGGAGAGTGTAAGCGCTAGAGGCCTAGAGGGAGTTGGTATTCTTGCGTTTGAATTGACGTAGTTACGAGCTTACAGGATATTGACCTCATAGAGACATACCATAGCTGGATTTGATATTAGTTGATATTTATAACAGGGAATGAAGACAGTAAGTAATTATGATAAGAGAAGGAGCTTCGTCATATAATCAGCGCAGATAGGATACTGTAGCGCCTTGTTTTGTCATTGTCTGAAGATAATTAGGCAATTAGCAATCGAACTAGCAATTAGGTTACAGAGCACCACATCACCTCCAAGTTATGAAGTAGTGCTTACTTCGAAGTAAATCAGACTGTGTTAGAAAGCAGGGTTTTGATTTGTTAATAGGTTAGCATAGAGTGCGGGGTGTATTTCAACTCGACTAACTACTAACGATAACCTAAGCTATCGTGATTTACAATCTGTAGCGTGGCTCGAGTGACTTGACGTGTACGCTCTAAAGTAGTGCTTCAGTATGTTGTAGCTTATTAGATTACGGCTAAGCTCCTAACCAGTAGTTGACGCTATGCCCTATAGCAGGTATGAACTTCATGTACTGTGCCGTAGCTAGTTTATTGACTGCTCTAATCTGTAGTCTGTAGTTTAGAGCCTGCTCTATGTAGTCTGTAGTTTAGAGTATGATCCTGTAGTCTGTAGTTTAGAGTATGATCCTGTAGTCTGTAGTTTAGAGCCTGATCTATGTAGTCTGTAGTTTAGAGTATGATCCTGTAGTCTGTAGTTTAGAGTATGATCCTGTGGTTCAGAGCATAACTTCATGTTCTGACGGTGATTTAACAGGAAGAGTTGGGGTTATCACCTTACTGGATCCCATAGTGGCCGACGGACGACTTCTTGAACTTTCCGGCGTGAAGAATAACGCTCGGAATTGTTTGTTGAACAGCAGAGTGATCAACCTGCAAAGCGGGAGTTTAATGTTTAAAGCTATATGACGCGTGGTTTGCTAATGTACCCTTCTGTGCAATTCCGGCGCAGAATGTAACACAATTTGCACACAATGCATGGGGTGAAGCCCGTGAATCTGAGTGGCATGCCTTCAAAATTTTCTGCCGGTCCGGATTTGTAACGCGATAACTTTTTTTTTTGTGGTTTTGATGTAGAAAACAACTTTCTGAGGCGCAAGATCACGGTGTAAATGGCGGCCGTATCTTCGGCAGGTTCTTGGTCTTGAGGGACCTGGCGAGGGCTGCGCGGGGTTTTTAGTTCGCCGCGTGCCACAAAAGACTTACGCTCTACTGGCTTGTTCGATTTCTAAAAAGATTCAAAAGATTCACCAACCCATCCGTTGTGTGCACCATGATCCAGGCCCATGTGGTGAGGAGAAAATTGGGCCACTTTGATGGGCAATAATTGGCTATTAGAAAATAGGTGAATAGTTCGAGGGCGTACGCGGAACCTTGGAGGCAGACCTGAAAAGGAGAGGATCAAAGTTAGCGAGAATTCCATAATTTCAAGTTTTAGGGTTAAGTAGAGTAGGAACAAGAGAGAGAGAGAGAGAGAGAGAGAGAGAAAGAGGGAGAGAGAGAAGGAGGGAGCGAGCGAGAAAGAGGGTGTTTCAGAGCTTGTCTATTGTATTCCGGAAATCTCCCGAGAAACTCGCCTCGTGTAGGAACATAATAATCGGATCAATGGAGGAAAAATAAGATTAATATGTAATTTCCTCGGTTCTAATAAACATTTTCTTACTTACTTGTTTTACGAAATTAGACTCGGCCTCCTTTCGTTTGAGCTGCTGTGTGGTCTCAAAAGCAGTGACTCCCTAAATTTGTAAACATATCTACTGAAGGCTCTAAAATTTAAATAAAAATTAAAGCGCTATGAGGCTATGACGCGTGGTTTTTGAATCATGTGCTGGATTTCCGCGTCATATGCACATCACCTGCCAACTGATGACATAAGTTACTTTTGCTCAGGTGATGAACCAGCCTTCAAACTATAAAATCCAATATTCTATGCTGATATGTTTGTTGTGCAGCGTATTCTAATGAGTGTGATGTGTTCTGTGATGCGTGGTGAGTGACGAGCGAAGAACTGTTTATCGTTTGAGAAACACGTGTCAAGCCGCTTTAAAGCGAAATGCCGGCCGTTTTTTGAAACCGATGGGGGGCATCTTCAGTTTTATTCATCATATGCAAATGAGCATAATTTAAAATAAAAATGTCTACCCCGATTCGACCCCGCTTAGCATAAATACATAAGAGTGCAAGTTTCCACGATGCTTTTTAAAAACCGGCCGGTATTTCGCTTTAATAAAGTTTTACCTGCTGTTTCCGTCGATTGTGCAGGTGCATTTTGATGAGCGTGAATAAATTAATGATGAAAATCGTGGCGACGAGGATAACGGCTCTAAGGAATTCGCCGTAATAAAGAACGGTAAAGTCGCACGAGGCTTGATAGTCCAACATCCATTTGGCGTTGGAGAAACCCATCATGCAGTTTACTGGAAAGAACGGAATTACAGTACTATAATAAATTGTAAAATGGTCTCGAAATGGTTGCCAAGTGGTCGGTAACTTGGGAAACTATTGGGAGTTTGAGAAACCCAACAGGAAGGAAAGGAATTACAGTACTGCCATAGAGACCACTTGGCGACTATTTTTTCTAGAACATGCGAAGGCGACTGGTCGCCACATAGTTTTTTTTAATTTAGTTCTCTAGAAGCAAGCACAAAAATATTAGCTTTCGGCCCCAGGCTCTCATCACGAAATTACCCCTAACTAGGGTAATTAGAGGTAATTCAAACCAATTAGCCATCATGCTCCGAATGAGCTTACCTGCCGGTAGGACGAAAGAGAAAGCGAGTGATCCGATCAATATCGTAATTACTATAGCTGTCGTGGTCCTCTCCGTGAATATCCTACTGTACTTCGTCGGAAAATAGAGTGAGACGAACCTGAAAGCGGTATGGTACGTGGTTTTGGATTGTGTTCCATTCTGTGCCCATCAGCACTGAAAAGCACAAAATGGAACTTCATTTGCATAATACATGTAAATATGATTTTGTATGGGTTATGGCTCGCGAAACCACGTAGCACACCACTTTAAACCGCACATGAAGAGACGTGGAATGTGTTTACATTCCCGGTTCACAAACACAAACCACGTGTCATTCCGCTTTAAGTTTTTATATAGAACTTACCTGTTTATCGACATCACGAGATGGGTGTAAATGGAAATATCATAGCAGATAAGTAAGATCCTTCCGAACTTCTCCGCTATCACAAACATTTTCACGAAGCCGAGGTCGCTGAAGCAAGATACCACTTTGAGGGGCAAAAGTTAACCGTGGACCCACTGTTGCCCTAGGAATCCTCTCACTCACTCTCTCCCTCTCTCTCCCTCTCTCTCTCTCTCTCTCTCTCTCTCTCTCTCTAACTCTGTCCCTCCCTCTCCCGACCTCCCTTACCACTCAACTACTCGAGTTATCATGATTGGCAGAGAGATCAGCAGGTAACAATGAAAAAAGGACGTGTTGCGGAAAACTCACAGGGTGGATGCGCAGCATCCGGCCCATATGACTAGGATTCATACAAACCGGATGTCATACCACTTTAAATGACCATGGTTAAAACACGCGAACCAGGTGTCATAATGCCTTGCATAACCAGGGCTAAGCTCACACAAACCACCTGCCATACCACTTTAAATAACCAAGGTTAAACTCACAAAAATAGGGCGGGCGCGAAGTAGCCGGACCATATGACTAGGAATACCGCCCCGGCTGAGGACTGTAGTCGGAGAAGGGTGCCGAAGGAATTTCGCAATAGGGGAAGTCGACCGATTGTGAACGCGATCAGAGCATTGGCGATCACTCCGGTTAAAGCGGTCTGGAAAAGTTTATGTAATTAAAGCGGCATAAGAAGGTTTTTGTACCGAGCACTAGATCCAAAATCCGTTTAAAAACGGATGTACTATCGCTTGGAACCTTATTCTTTATAAGAGCTTCCGACTTGCAGACGACTGTCAATCTCTCTTTTCGCAATTGTGTGTGTGTGTGTGTGTGTGTGTGTGTGTGTGCGCGCGTGTGTGTGTGTGTGTGTGTGTGTGTGTGGTGTGTGTGTGTGTGTGTGGTTGTGTGTGTCTGTGTGTCTGTGTGTGCGTGTGTGCGTGTGTGTATGCATGTATGTGTGTATGTTTGTATGTTTATGTACCTGTGTGTTTATGTACCTGTGTGTACATGTGTGTATGTCCGTGTGTGTGTGCATTTGTGTGTGGATGTGTGTGTGGCGTTTGCAGATGTTTGTGTGCAAAACAGGCCACACCACATCCCTTTAAAATGACATCTTTACAAAGTATTCATTCCCTCTCTTCAATTCGTAACTCACCAAATCCTAACAAAGCCCGCACGTTGCACAAAATCCACAAAAAATAGTGGGTGTAATTTAATACTGGGGCGTAAATTTTATAATCGCCTATTCCTAGAAAATGTGTCGAATTGCAATGCACTTGCAACTCGCAATATCAAATAACTTGGACCAAAGTTTGTTTTGTATATATTATATGCAAATTTCGGTGCCATTCGGTGCCGGAAAAGGCAGTCCATGGAAATTAGAAATTACTAAAGTAGTATGGCACGTGGTTTTTGAACGTATCCTGGACAGCGCATCTCCGTGTATATATGCAAACAGTGTTCCTTTTTGTGCGGACAATTTGCATGAAATAAAAGGGAGCGTACTTACCTGGATACTTTCAAAACCACCTGTCATACCACTTTAATATATTCTCACCAAAAATATGACAATCGCAGCGAGTTTGTCCTCTTCGGTGGCTTTGTATTCGCATTCTGCGCAACGATCACCGACGTCCATGCGGAGGAGGTGGAAAACTGAAAATACATGACATTTGTTTGTTTGTTTGTGTCTATGTGCGTTACGCTAGGTCAGTTCACGCAACAAAATGAAAACGGAAAGCAAATAGTATATCGCCGACAGGTAACACGAAAAATTGCACTGAAGAAAGTAAGGAATGAAACAAAGAAACAATAAATGGATAATAATATGAAAACTATATTAGAGAAAATAATATTATGTATAACAAAAATATTAATAAGTAATAAAATTCAATAAAAAGCTCGAGCTTGATAACCCGAAAGTGTAAAAGTAAAGAAAGTCAGAATAAGGATCAAATGAAAAGGTTCTTAGTGCAGCAATCATGTAGCAGTATACGAACAGACCTTGTGCTTGAAGCTAAACGAAGGTAAATTAGGGGCTTCTTGACATATTAAATTAATTGTATCTTTTGTTTCTAGCCAGTGTTTCTTTCTAACTCTTCTCATTAAACTGGTACGCCACGTAGTTTTGGTATAAATTCGTTCCCATTTCCCTTATTTGCCTTTTACGACACATAAATAAGGGCACATTTAACATATCATGTAAATGCACTTGCCAAGAAATCGTTTCAAAATCACGTGTCATACCGCTTTAAAAAAGCGTAAACATAGATATATAAAGAGTTGGGAAGAAAGTTCTACATACTTATAAATTATGTAAAGGTAAAAGGTTAAGTTACTACGTAGTACTAATAATACGGAAGTTATTATATACAAAACACAGGGTTAAAATACACCTATAGTCCCAGAAACCACTTAAGGGCAGGTACATACTAAAAGCCGTAGAATAAAATAGTTCCCCCGCGAAATTAATTTAGCACTTTAATAAAATAATAATGGGAAAAAGTGGCTTACGCCTCAAGAGTGAATTATTTTCCATGCCGAGATCGAAAACCGATATACTGATTTATTTTAAGTTTCTTTCGTTCTTTTAGTCCGAATTTGGACCTTTACAATAAAGTTAACGGTTGTAAAGCGATATAACAGGTGGTTTGTGAGACGTCTGGCGGATAACTGCATCGATGCATTATATCATATGAACATTTTTTATGCATATCTGCACCGGTAGGGTGCAGGAAGTAACTCAATTTGCATGTATAAGGTAGTAGAGGATTTCGTAATGCTTGTAAAAATCTCATTTAGGACAAATAGGTAGGAGCATTCTGGATGGTAACAACTAACTAAAATGTGACTCCATTCTTGCTAAAGCCTAACCAGAACTTAGAACTTAGAACTACTAGAGTAGTTCAAAAAGGCACTCCCGATTAATGTGCTCATTACTATTTACTACGCTAATAGTTATTAGTATGAAAGTGTAGCTTGTGCCGCACGTAAAACAGTGGCTCCGAAACTCCGCTGCTCGCGGAACTAATTTATAATTTTCGCACAATTTTAGCGCGAGTGCAAAATACGTAGAAAAGCATTTCTTGATTACCCTATCTTATTTATTTAATGTAAACTTCATTAGCGGGGAAACTCAAAATCAAACTGAAAAGTTGGTACTAAATGTGATCGTAATTATATTTTGGCATTAAACATGAGAGAACGGAAAGGGTAAATGATACTGGAGTAACGCATAGTGTACGGTAACACCATAGGTGAGTATGGTATCACCATGGTACGAGTGCAACCATCATGGTATTCTAGCACGAGGGCTCCTTCAAGAACACCACGGCGAAAGTGACACCATCGTGTCTACTACTCTGAATTCTGGTCCATTTAATGAAGTTTGGGTGGTGCGCGGGAGAACCTAACATCAAATTTCAGCGCGAAGATGCGACGGAAATGTGCACATCGCCTTATCTTCGTCTGACGTAGCAAATAATACTAGGAGAACTCGCGATAAACTGGCGAGAGATTGGCGCAGCAAGCTTTCTCGTTGGCAAAAATGATTCGCTGTGACGTGCTGGCTCGTGGGTTGTTCGTTTGCAACATGCAAATTAATCGGAACCGTGGCAGCAGGAAAGAAGCGTGGGAATCAGAGCGTGATGAAGTTCAGCAAAGGATTTAATTTCCATTCCAATTCCGAAATAGACCTTTCAAGTGGTAAAACATCTGGTTTTTGAAACGTAGGCTGGACGCTGTATTCCCATATGTCGAATATGCAAATGCTGCGATAGTCTGTGATTTTTTAGTCATTTGTATTAATTTGCATACAACGTATGGGAATGCAGCTTTACGTCATATGTTTTCAGAAACCGGCCGATATATCGCTTTAATAGGGTAGACATATGAAAAAACAGGCATCCTGACTGAATAATCTGGGAAGGAAGACGGAGCGAACAGCTGGTTCAATGGTAAAACAGGGCGAAAGGGAGAATGACTAATCGTTCTAAAACATTTAAAGTGGTATGCACGTGGTTTGAAAACAAATATTCGCGTGCGGCGTGGACATTTCCGACACAGAATGGAAACCAGTTGCTCATAATGCATCGTGGGAATAAATATTTCAAAACCACGTGCCATACCGCTTTAAATGTTGTGTATTTGGATGACGGAACAAGTTTAATGGAATCGGAAAGTTTGGGAAATGTATTCTGCAAAAGAAAAGAATCTCTTCGGATGTGCACGTGTTGAAGTTCCTCGATCTTCCAGATTTGGGACGTGGAGAGGATTAGATTAGGAGAGAGAGAGAGAGGGAGAGAGAGGGGGGAGAGAGAGGGAGAGAGAGAAAGAGAGAGAGAGAGAGAGAGAGAGAGAGAGAGAGAGAGAGAAGAAGAAGGAGAGAGAGAAAGAGAGAGAGAAAGATAGGGAGAGAGAGAGTCCACAAGGCAGATGCTCCTTTTCCACTCTCCAAAAAAGGTGGATAGGGTTACAGTACGTTGAGGATCAGAGCCCAACAAAAAAGGCGAAATTTCGTAATTTCATTCAAATTTACATGTCTGGTCCGGTGCGATTATTGGTTTCGCATAAAAGAGCAATAAACACCAGGTTAGAGTATATTATTTAGAAATGTTTCATCAGGAGCTTACATATGTGATATGCATCGCAAATTGATAAAACTGTTATAAGTTTGTCCTTTATATTATACGATTGGGCGACGGAGAGTCCAACGATGAAACCGAGATACCGGCGGCATAAAGTTACATAACATTTAAAATTAAAGCGGTTTGGCGCATGCTTTTGAAATTGGACAACTGCATTCCCACGGCTAGTGTACGGAACCAAGGGGACTCAAGCTATCCGCTCCGATATAATATGGCTCTGGCTGGGCTCACTTTTTGATACTCATTAACCTCCTCGCCTAAGAGCACGAAGGCGTCGTGGCGAAAAATTGCGAGCCATAGGAACGCTGCGCAGGTTCTGAGGTCACTTGGTTGTTCAACCTCAAAAAGTAAAAAATTGTGAAACTCGAAAACTAAATTATTCGTCCCGGAACCTTACGCCCTTTTCTCCACACCAAAACACATACTAACTGACCAGTTGGGCATAATTACCCAACAATAAAATAATGTTTCCCCCTTTCATAAGCAAACACATCCATAAATGTGTTCATCTAGTTCCTCTCTCTCTCTCCCACTCTCTCTCCCTCTCTCTCTCTCTCTCTCTCTCGCTCTCTCCTTTTGTCCTCATTTACTTAACGAAATTACATTAACCATGCGCGGTTTTGAAAGTCACAAATATAGAACGAAGGAAAAGAAATGCTGGAGAATATCTTACCATTATTCTTATAAGTTTACTCCTTACTTACCGTTAATGAAAAGAAGGAAAATGTCTATTTCAGTCTAGAGAATTCTTTTTAAACATTAAAGTTTACATCATTTGCTTGCGTAGACGGGGGTCAGAGCATAATAATAGAGGAAAATTCCCTAAGGAACCGAAAATGTCCTATAAGTTTAAGGTCAGGTTAAAGCGAAATACCGGCCGGTTTTTGAAACGTATCGTGGACAACTGAATTCTGACGCATCTATGCTAAGTTGCACGAATTTAGCTTGATTTTTTATTCTGATTTATGTTCATTTGCATACACTGCATAAGAATGCCAATGTGTTTCAAAAACCGGCCGGTATTTCGCTTTAAGCTATCAAATTTACGCGACGAGTCCCCAAGACATAAGTTTTAGCAAGAGCCCAAGACTATCAAACGGGCTGCAATACTGATGAAACACGAGTGGCGCGCGGCGAGAAGCTGGCACAAAAACAGAACCAGAAGATTAGGTGCGCAGCGACCTAAGCCTAAGCCTAAGCAAAAGCTTGACTGGCGTTCACCATTTTTTTGTCAAGCACCGCTAAAGTTTCACGTTGCAAAGCGGATTCCGAAAAAAACTCCAAGTTCTGCTGATCTCCCAAAGACCTAACAAAATTATCCAAAATTAACCAAACGGAGAAGCTTTTCTTGTTTTGATTCGTAGAGCTCGTGGCAAGTACCTGGCAAAAATGCCTGGGCAAAAATGCGAAACGAAAATGTGCACATCGGTGCAAACGCAGCCAAGACTTTTTATTGTAAGATAGAGAGAGAGAGAGAGAGAGATCGAGGGAGCTAGACAGATAGCGCGAGATCGATAGATTGAGAGATAGAGGTTGAATGGGAACGCACACATAGGTACGTACATTGTGGATATCATAAAAGGGGAAAAAGAAAACGTGTATGAATTCGCTTGAAACACCGGAATCTGTTCAAGACACACGCAATTCCGAAAGAAAAGGAATCACGCTCGAATGCAGATGGATCTCTGAAACTAAACAAGAGTGCACATAGTTTCCCGTGAAAATAACAATAATAAAGATCAAAATGACAATATTATATTTAAAGCGAAATACTGGCCGGTTTTTGAAACGCATCGAGTATACCTGCATTCTTACGCAGCTCATTCAAAGGATCATAAATTAGGAAGAAAATCGAGTTAAATTCGAGCAACTTAGCATAAATTCATAAGAATTCAGTTGTCCACGACGCGTTTCAAAAACCGGCCGGTATTTTGCTTTAAAGCAGTATACCACGTGGCTGTGATCATACGATTTTGGACTGGATTTCCTGTAAATAGCAGCGTTTGGTCATTTCCGGCACAACATTGAAAAACTTCAACGGATGTTCCAAACCAGGTGTCATACCTCTTTAAAATAGTATATTGGTTGCTTAAGAGGGTCAGACATATGACGATGTGAAGCCAAATCAAAATTTGTCGAATCGTACGTACTTCACTCTAAACTAGTCAGTATTTACAGGAAACCAACGAGACATAATTGGCGGGATTACAATTACAGTCAATTCTTTTCTACGGACGTGTTTAGGAGCAATTTAGCAGTGATCTAGAATAGTAATTGATGTTTTTCGATGTTGATTTTCCTGTATTTTTTCCGAAAACATTCACTTTTGTACTTAGATAATCTGCTCAAGACTCAAGTCTCAAGACGGGAACATTTTAGGGAAAAATAATTTTCGCGAAAATATATAGTGACCGATTTAAAGATTTAAAGGTGTATAAATTTTCTCATTCAAAGCGGTTTGGCACGTGATTTTGAAATGTGGAAACTGTTGCCTATTTAAAGGTGTATCAAATAAAGTGAGCGTAACATAATTTAGAGGTGTATCAATAAAGTGAGACCTATTTAAAGGTGTATCAGAAGGTCATCTTACCATTAATTAGGGCTAAAATCAGCTTGTGGGGGAATAACGTGTTTTCACATTCAATTAAATTGAAGTCGTTAAGACGAAAAAGCGAACCTTGAAATCTCTTAAACAAACAGACGACGAGGTTGCGATTTGATGCGAAAGGGTATTATACTCTAGAGGAAAGCACTTTTTCAGTAATTTCGACGGATGAAATTTCCGTAAAAATCAATGAATTTAACAGATCATGGACAAAGTGTTAGGTGTAAATATAAAAGTAACCCTAGTTCAGAGTATCGCATTTATAGCTCCCACATTCAAGCTATATGAAACTATTCTCAGAAGCATATATATATATATATATATTTTTTTTTAAATCGTCTAGTCGGTCTTGTCAAAGGTCAAACAAGGGTACTTTTCACAGCCGGACACCACTGGACACCTTCAGCTAAACATGCCCCAATTTCAAAGGTTAGGTCGAAATACGGATTATCATATCATCATTAGCATATTTACGTTGTGAACTTAGATTACTAATAATTAATTTTAACAAAATACTTTATTTTCATGCAAAAGTTAAAGTGGCGCAATGCCAATGGTGTCCAGTGGTGCCTGGGAGTCCATGGTGTATTATCCAATAGGCCTACTTTTCACCTCGATACATATGCTTACATACAATTGTTGAAAGAAATTTTGAATAACTACTTCTTTTACAATTGAATGCATGCGCGACCCAGGTTTAGTTATAACTAAATTGTTAGTACAAGTAATTATTCACAGAAAATTTAATACATTTTTAGTTAATATAGAAAAAAACGAATAATCTTGATGAACCGGGAACGAATCACAGCTAGAAACGCTCTTTTTCACAACGAATGTTACAATTGTACACTATACTTTCTAGGAATCATGAGCGCAATTTCCGATTTTTGCGCAAATTGCAAAAATTATCGCCGTAAGGATATAGCCTACGATATGAAGCAGTAAAATGGGTTACGCTAGGGTACTGTGAAGGAAAATTAGATAAACAGTAATTGCCCCTGCAACTCATGAAACGCGCCAGACGGAAGGCATCAACAACGTGAAATGCGGCGTGGAAGAAAGTGGCACTACGTTGGGTTCTGGCGTGCTAGTTAACCGCCGTAACGTTGCCGCTTGCACGCCGTAAAGTTGCTGCTTGCAAGCCACCTTTCGTCAGCGTTATAGCGTGGCGCATTGCTGGCTTTCAGTATTTACAAGGTTTCTTGGGAGAAAACTGAGCTTCTTGTCACATGCAATATGGGCTGTGGAGGAGATTTTTAGCCAAGCCTTCGCCAGGTTTACACTCGGGCTACGGGACATATTATACTCGTGCCAGGTGCTCGCCGCGCGACATACTCGTGGAAGGTGCTCGCCGCGCGACATACTCGTGCCAGGTGTTCGCCGCGCGCAATACTGCCAAGTTCTCGCGACCCGTAAACATGTAAACTGCCTGCTAAGACAGCATAAAGCCTAAATGAACCCCATCCTACCTCTATTTGGGCGTTTCTCAATTTATATCTATCTCATTACATGCAATTGCCTCAAAATTAATTTACTCATTCAGATTTTGATTGTTGGTTAATTTGTTCCCCATCGTTCAAAAACCCGTAGATTCTAAACGTCTTCTTGATGGATTGTATGCTAATTAATACATTCCAATATTCCTACCGTAGTCGAGAGATTTATTGGGGGGTAATTTATAATTTTCGGGTGAAAAGCAATGCGATTGAAATGAAATATTGGCATTTGCAAAGAGAATGTATGACATGGAAACGGCAAATTTATTTAGGGTGTTGTCTTTGGCTTTGGATATGATTAATGAGGTATTGCACGTGATTTGTGATGTATACGTTGGATAGCAGGTCCAAGAAATTTGCATATAGGACATGCAAATGCAGTTCTTCACAAAAGTCGTGATATAGGCTCTAGTTCAGGATTATGTAATTAGCGTTGGATGGGTAGTTACCCAATTTAGTCCCAATATTTTTGCGAACACGGACAATAATTAGAAGAACGAGGATAAAACTATGGTAAGCCAATGAGCAAACTGGAGAAACTCGGGGTGGTGCGCGGCGAGGTCATGGCGCGAAATTGTGAAAAAAAAAACGGGCCGAAACGCATGAAATTGTGGAAGAAAATAATATGGACCGGGTTTCTGAGAACCACAGACACACTTATTCCAGAGCGTTAAATTTGTAGTTTTATGAAGTCGGGCAGCGTGTAAAGGTTTAAAATAAGGGGGTCGAAGGTAGAGGAAAAAAGTTTTGATTGGTGTCCCCGGATTACGAAAACCCTTTGAACTGAACGCAGTTTGACAAAGAAATATGACGGATGATCATTAGACGTTTTGGGGATAATTTATGCGAACAGTAGCTGTAAAAAGTAAACGAACAACTATTATGAGCAGAGAGCGAGCGGCACAAAAAGAGAAGCGTCATGGGTGGGCTACACGTGCGCGAGGAGCGCGCGTGTATTTGGAAAATATCCCGGCCAACCCACTTGGTGATCATTTTTTCTCGAAACCTTTGTCAACGGGTCATCACATAGTCACCAAATGGTCACTGATCGGTCACCAAATGGATTTTGTGTGAACCATTTGTTGGTCAGTTACTGATGGTTTTTCTGTGGTCTGGGCAAGTGTTACGTCTTCATGTGTACCCAGAAACGAGAAAGTAAAACTAGACTAGCCAGGGCTAAAATGAGCTTTGTGCAAAGTTCCGCGAATTGCCTATGGACGTTTGTTTGTTTGGCAAAGTTCATTTCCCTCTGTGTGCCAGTCGACGAAGTCATATATCTCTTCTATACGCCCTTCATTTGATTAAAGCCCGAGCTCTGGTCTAGTTGAAACTCACGTGATCTAACTTCAGAGAACAAGAGAAGAAATATTAAAGCAGTATAACAGCCTGTTTTTGAAACGTATGTTGCTCGCTGCATTCTCATGTAGTGTAGGCAAATAACTGCGCGAAACTGCGCGATACGGTCTAATTCAATTTATTTGCGTACACCATAGGGATATGGGTATGTTGTTTTCCAACATACCGTCCGTTATCAACGTGAAAATTGTCGTGCAAGCGGCGGGAAAAGGGGCACGCCGTTGGGTTCTGGCGCGCAAGTTGTACGCCGTTGCGTTGCCGCTTGCACGCCGTGAGCAAGAAATGTTGCCCCTTTCACGCCGTAATCACGCAATTTCGCCTCGGGCTTTTGGCGTGCAAGCGGCGTGACAACTGCGAACACACGTTGCACGCCATTTTCTGCTCCGTGTTTTTTTCCGTCCAAGTTCCGTGTTTATTCGGAGTCTGCTTCAAAAAAGCACGGGTTTTTACTGAAAATCTGGAAAAAATAATACATAAAAAATCATCGATTGTGCTCGAAAAAAACACTGTTCTGAGCGGGTTTTTCGATGATCATGTTCCGTTTTTTTTGGTGTTTTGCATTTCCTATCTGGCCATATTATATTGGTTCATTACATTAAAGGCCGAGATCTGGCCTCTGACCTGCCAAAAACTCACGTGCCCTACTAACTTCATATGCATGGGACAAGAGAAAAATCACACAGAATTGCAAGGATGCATTGAAAAGCTAATTCTAAATCTAAGGGTTCAACAACTGCAGTTTCGTATATTACATGCAAATTTCTAGGTCCGTCTGTTGCGGAAGGGCACGGAATGGAACACAATTTACACACCCATGAAATGCTGTTTAGAAAGTGTTTCTTTCAAAAACCATGTGCCACGCCGCTTTAAAAAACACAACAATAATCAACGAACACGTACATCCTGGTGCACAGAAAAGGAAAAGGGTGCACATAAAATCTTATTTTGAATCTAAGGGCTCAACAACTGCAATTTCGTATATTACATGCAAATTTCTAGGTCCGTCTGTTGCGGAAGGACACGGAATGGCACATAATTTACATATACCCACGAAAAGCTGATTTAGCACGTGTTTATTTCAAAGAACCATGTGCCATACAGCTTTAAAAAAACACAACAATAATCAACGAAAACGTACATCTTGGTCGTTACGAGCATTACGAGCATACGAGCCATGTGCGCAACCAGAAAATAATGATGTAATAAAGAATAAACGTTAGGGCAATTAGCTTGAAATGAAACAATTGCGACATTCACGGAATAATTGCCGAAATCACAGCAAAACCGTCGTTGGCCGGTCACCAAATGGTTTCCACTCAAAAAGAACCATTTGGTGACTGATCAATGACCATTTGGTGACCATTTGACGACGGGTTTGAGAAAATTTGGTCACGCCAATGTCACCAATTGGTCACCAAATGGGTGGGCCCACAAAAAAAGTAACCTTCACAAAATGGTTCTCCGTTTCCTATGTAAGGACTCAGGCTTGTGAAGTGTCTGGACCGGGGCTTCGACCCTAGAACGGGCACTAAACGTAAACCCCTTTAAGGTGTTAAAGTCAACATTACGGCGCACTTGTTAAGTTCTTGATAAGCTGTGATTAATACGCACTGATAATGGGGGGAATAAGGCTTTAAAGATGGCTATTTCTGAGAAGAGATTAAACAAATTGTGTGCATACCACACATACATGTGGCACTCTAAAAGCCTAGACCTCGCTAAAAGCTAAAAAGGACGGACTGAGGAAAGATACTAACCTGAATATCATTAGGTATTTCAGTAATTTCTTTACGAAATATTGACATTTAAACCGAAATACCGGGCGGCTTTTGAAACGCATCGAGTACACAGTACACCAGCATTCCTATGCAGCCTATGCAAATGAACATAAATTGGAAAAAAATCAAGAAGAATCGAGCAAATTTGCACGTAAGAATTCAATTTGCATAATATGCTGTCCACGTAAGAATTCAGTTTTCCTTTTGCTTTCCACGATGTGTTTCAAAAATCGGCCATTATTTCTCTTTAAGCCCCACATTCTAGTGGTCATCTGCTCAGGCCGAGAACATTGAGTGTATAATTTAGCTGTTAATTCAGGGAAAACCCCAAACCCAAGAAGCACAAAATGTAGAGAGAGAGAGAGAGAGAGAGAGAGAGAGAGGAGAGAGAAAGAAGAGAGAGAGAGAGAGAGAGAGAGGAGAGGATATAAAGATGGAGAGAAACAGCAACAAAGAGAGCCTGAGAGAGACACACAACACCAGAATTAATTAATTAATGAAAAGGATACGAAAAAAAAGATTAAATGTTGCAAGCTAGGATGTATTGCCCATTTATATCACGCTGCGTAAATTCCCGGGCACATGTTCCCGCTGCTAAATAAGCTAATCAGCCTACTCATAAGGAAGAGAACTAACCCAGACCCCACTAACCGCTAACCACGTGTTACACAGGAAGACGGAATAATTGCCCAGACACATAGTCTCCGCCCGTTGCCGATGACCAAATGAGTTCATGGAAAACCATTTGATGACTGATTAGTGACTACTTGGTGACTAGACTAAATGTAGATCAGTTGGCGAATGGTCAGTTCGAAGAAAACTTAAAGCGAAATACTGGCTGGTTTTTGAAACACATCGAGTACACAAACATTCTTATGTCGCTTATGCAAGTGAACATAAATTAGAATAAAAAATCGAGCTAAATTATAGTAACTTAGCATAAACACGTAAGAATTATGTAGTCCACGGTGGGTTTCAAAAACCGGCCGGTATTTCCCTTTTATACTCAGGTGGTCTCGAAAATGGTTCTCGCGAAAAAAAACCCGGGAACTGTCGTCAACTGTGTTCCTCTGTGGTAAGTGGTAAGGAGATCAAAGCGAAACTTTGGCCGTTTTTTGAAACGCATCGTGGACACCAGCATTCTTACGTATTAATGCTAATTTGCTCGAATTTAGCTCGACTTTTTATTCAAATTTATGCTCATTTGCATAAGATGCATAAGAATGCTGGTTATTCGATGCGTTTCGAAATTGGACAGTATTTCGTGTCTTAGAAACTAGAAATTTCTTTTCAATGACAGTCTGAGAGTAACACTAAGTAATACAGAAAACAAAGAAAGAAAACAAAAAATTTATTACGTTGTGCACATTTCAAAAAAGATATAAACTTTACTAATGTTGTGACTTTGTGCAATTCTATCTATTATCATACTTCGCCTTTTCGCTTCCGCAAAACAGGCAAACGGAAGAAAATATAGTTACGACTTTCTGTGGTTTACAGAAATTTTCTCAACCAACATTCTACTATACTAATCTATAATACTACAACTTTTTATTATTAACTTATAATGACAGCTCGCGAGCATACATAACCAGACGCAGAAACAAAAGACATCACAATTTAGTACTTCCTCTAATAACCATAGTCTCTATTCCGTCAGCAAAGCGAAATACCGGCCGGTTTCTGAAACGCACCGTGCACAGCTGAATTCTTACGTACTTATGCTAATTTGCTGGAATTTAGCTCGATTTTTTATTCTAATTTATGTTCATTTGCATAGGTTGCATAACTGCATAAGAATCCTGATGTACTCGATGTGCTTCAAAAACCGACCGGTATTTCGCTTTTACCTGTACGTTACAATCTAGTACTTCTTCTAATTATCATAGTCTCTATTCCGTCAGCAATTAGTCTACTCCTATACTTTTGCAAGAAGTGTCCGTCCTCCTTGAAGCAGACTCCTACAGCACGGACGCCCTTCTCAAGTCTGGGTATAGCGAAGGCCGAGGCTTGCTCCTCATCATCTGTAGACCTCGGAAACACCTGAAACATACATTTTGATAAAACAGAAGTTAGGAGAGTATCAAAGCGAAGTAGCGGCCGGTTTTTGAAACACATCACGGACAACTCAATTCTTACGTACTTACGCTAATTTTCTCGAATTTAGCTCGATTTTTTATTCCAATTTATGCTCATTTGCATAAGTTGCATAAGATGCTGGTGTATTCGATGTGTTTCAAAATGCGGCCGGTATTTCGCTTTAAAGGGAATATGCACCCAATTCGACATCTTTGAGAGCTACACAGGAAATCGAAAACGCCACAAAACAACTTCGTAGATCGGTGGCGAAAACTCGTAACTCACGCATCACATTAATTATTCGATGAGCATAGGATCCGAGTTTTTGTTCGTTGTTTTCAAAACACTACAGTGCACGTCACAAGTATACGGGCACCCAAAAAAAACGAGTTTCTACTACTTTTGGAGGAAATCTAATACAGCTACTAAATCAAGCATGCCCAAAAACCCAAACAAAATGATTTTCAGCATAAAGCATAAAAAAATTATATTAATATATTAATTTTAATGACGCCAAATTGTGCTTTTTAATGCTAGATTTGGGGGTGCCCGGATACAATGACGCGCACTGTATGTATGACAAAGAGAACACAGTATCAAAGAAAATATATACACTAGACGGCATAAATTCAAAATTCGACACATCAAAATCGAAAGACAATTTGAATGTTCCGTATCATTTTTTCCATTTCATATTAGGAACAGAGAGACTTTCCAACAATAAGAAAACAAATTACAAGTAGTCGGTATTCCAAAAAACCCACCATTTCTTCCCCACCTTCTAACGTCTCAAAAAATTCGCGTGTAATTTCTTCTTCGATTAAAAAGTCCTTGCCGGCGTAGCAAACAAACGTCTAAAATATTTTATTATTCGTGTAAAAATAAAATCGTTTCAGCCCTTGTCGGAGCTGCACCAGAGCGCAAAAAAGTGGGTGCGCCAGTTCAGGGCGGCGCAGCCAATGTCTTCGCAGCACAGCATTCCCAACGTAACCGCAGAGCTGACAGAACTCTATAGCGCAAGCAAGCAAGCTACTATAGCGCAGCAAGCAAGCTACCATAGCGCTCGAATATGAAACGATATGGGGTGGGTTCGAATCCCACCACCGCCATCACTTAGCAGGTCAGGCTCACCTGCAAATGCGGTGTCTTGTTGAACTGCTCCACAGTCTCTCGCATCCGTTCAAAAGAAAAAGTGGCCATTGATCGTACGCAAACTGCTGCAATATCCGCCGAGCCAGTCTTCAGTCCCAGCATACTGTACACTAGAAAGAAGTCATTTATCCATGTGTACCGCCTACTTTAAAGCGAAATACCGGCCCGTTTTTGAAACGCATCGTGAACAACTGAATTCTTACGTATCTATGCAAAGTTGCTCGAATTTAGCTCGATTTTTTATTCTAATTTATGTTCATTTGCAATCGATGTGAATCAAAAACCGGCTGGCAATTCGCTTTAATATTTGCAAAACAAATCCGCCTCAATCTCGTCGTTTAACTCATTCCGACATCGCCGCGCAACGTATGGTCTGCCGCAGCGACGAGTTTTCACATTTCGTGCCAGGGTTTTGCGGCGCACCGGTTCTTCAGCATCGGAACTTCCACACGCCTTACTCTGGTACTCCCACTCTTTTTTATTTGTTTATTTATCAAATACACCAAAAGATGGTGCATCCGATGATGAAAAAAACGAATATGTATCAACGCTAGCAGATGACCGATTAACATGGAGATATGACATTCTGCATTTGATATCTTGCCACTTTATGAGTATGCTCAATCGTTACTCTTCACACACTAAATTCAGAGGCCGATTCCAATAAAATTTACCGCTGGGGTAGGTTACAGGCGTCTCCTGTTTAGCGTGCTCTCTCGGCTTTCTCTCGCTGAGCACAATATCTTACCACCAGTATTAAAAAAAATAGCTTACTTGAACGTGTTAGCGGGTTGAAGAAATGTCTCACTCGGTCGTTTTTATCGGCCCAGCTTGCGACCTGAAGCAATGTTTAGCATTATTTACAAATAGTGAATTTCACAAATACACACACGTACATACATAGAGAGAGATAGATAGATAGATAGATAGAGAGATAGAGAGAGAGAGAGAGAGAGAGAGAGAGAAAGAGAAGAGAGAGAAGATAGAGAAAGCGAGAGAGAGAGAGCGGGAGAAGACGAGAGGGAGAGGAGAGACAGAGAGAGATAATGCAAAAACAGCAGAATGCTCTCACCTTTATCACAAAATGTGGTCGTACTCCTTTGTGTATCTTGAATCCGGTCGGATTCACAAGTACGCTACCCAGCGAGATGTCTTTATGAAGAACCGCACAGCGAAAGGTATTCTGAACAGTAGATAATAATAAACCGCTAAGGGGAAATGTTCAGGAACTGCTCATTTCAGTTAAGGCGAAATACCGGCCGGTTTTTGAAACAAGTCGTGGATACCTGAATTCTTACGTATTTATGCTAATTTGCTCGAATTTTTATTCTAATTCATGTTCATTTGCATAGGCTGCAAAGAAAGCTGGTGACTCGATGCTTTTCAGATACCGGCCGGTATTTCTCTTTAACGCGAGAACCCAATGCACACAAATTGCGCTTGCCATACCTCTGGGGGTGAAGCGCCTCCAGGATGGCCACCGGGAAGATCAAAAGTGACCCTAAGCCTATATCTAAGTCTCCTGAGACTAAACCTGAGAATAAAAGTACGCTCTCTGCTTGACCCTACTGAAGCATTTCCGTGCATTAGCTTATCCATACTCTCTCTCTGCCTCTCTCTCTGCCTCTCTCTCTGCCTCTCTCTCTCTCTCTCTCCGAAAAACCACACACCTCATTTCCTCTGCTATGTCCCAACCATAACACTTTCTTGTCGATTTTCAACTTCTCTATCATTGCGGTCACAAAATTATCTCGCTCGTCGTTGTCATATTCTAGATCGCTCGCATCTGGAAACGAAAACAATATAAGAATATCAGGTATCACCGGGAAAACAACTCCCTCTCTCTCTCTCTCCCTCCCTCCCGCTCTCTCTCTCTCTCTCTCTCTCTCTCCCTCTCCTCTCACTTTCCGTGAAGCCAAATCCCGGATAGTTCA